>PVKA01001937.1:77534-135033 GCA_004027165.1 Ctenomys sociabilis | reverse complement strand
AAGAGATTGAAGTTCTATAGTGTGCCTGGGGAGAGTCACATGAAGAGAAAACTTTCTCTCAGGCTCTCACAGAGAGCAATCTGGTCAAGCATTGGCCGTGACTCATCCACATGGATGACACAGACAAAGGAACTACAGAATAATGTACAGGACTACAAAATAAACCCTGAGAAGACTTCAATGACCACATAGGAAATATGAAGTTCATGTGTTGGTATATAAGTTTTGATCTACCTAAGTCTTAACCATCTAGCAGAAAATTATAAAAGTATGAAAATGAAGTGTACATCGTGAGCCCATAATATTAAGCTGAGCTGTAAATGGCTATGGTCGACAATTCCTTTGAATAACTCACTATGGTTGTAGAATGCTGGACTGTGTTGGACTGTGGTGTCGAGTTCAAGCACCTAAGTTAGTTTAATGTCAATGGAGTGCCCACTTTTGACAGGTGTAGACAAAGGAAGGGTTGTAGAAAGGAAAAATCATGATGTGTGTGTATAGACAGTACAGTTGGGATAGATAATGCTGTGCTTCTACATAATTCTATGATAGGCAAGATCTGCACTAATGGTGGTTGGACAGGATATGATGTCGGCTTTTAGTGCTATGGTCATCCACTAGGTAAGTAATTATTGAATTTTTGATATAATTCAGCTATAAAAAAACCTGTAAATATAATATCATGTATGCACCTTGTACAATACCAAAACATTATGAAAACAGTTTGCAATGTATTAATTCATCAACTCTGTATGGTTAAGGTGTTTTGAAACTGTCTGATTGACATTTGTATTTTAATAAAATAAAAATAAATGGAAAAAAAAGAACTGACACTGACTTCTTACACAAAGAAGTTGGGATGTCCCAGGTGAAAGATTCTGACTGCGTGTTACAAGAGTTTTCTTGTTGTGTTATCCCACAGTAGAGGTCTAAAGGAACGGAAAGAGATCACATAAGCAAGAAGTGCATGTGTGTGTGTGTGTGTTTGTGTGTGCGCATTTGTGTGCATGTGTGTAAGGGTATAAGACAAATTTATCTTCCTCTCAAGAACCTACTTTTCCCACATGTATTGCATTTATCCAAAAAACTGATAGATCTTCCTGTTAAAGTTCTCACTCATCAATGCCATTACACTGGGGATTAAGTCTCTTAACACATAAATGTTTGGATGCACAGTCGAACTTAAAATGTCTTAAATCTCTCTCACTTTTAAAAGACTGAGTCAGCTCAGTCTTTTAGCATATAAGTAAATACATACCTTGTATTTACTCTTCTGCTGAATGGTTAAGACCAAGATAAAGCAAGACCTATATAACAAAAAATATAACTTGTGTATCTGACAAGGTCAGTCAAATCACCTCAGGATTTACCCTGAAACCCTGTACTGCAGTTTGTAGATCCTTTGTCAATGTCAGCATGTAGAGGAGTTAGGGCCATTGCTTGACCAATTTGCTCTCTGTGAAAGCCTGAGAGAATGATTTCTCTCCATGTGACTTTCCTTAGGCCCACAATACATCGTCGATAACTTTCCTCTGTGGCCCCAAGTCAGCAGCTTCTTACACTGCCAGTTCTGCTGATAACCCACTACTATCATGGAGTATTGGACTATATTGAATTATTTTTTGAATTCACACACCTATAATATTTGAATGACAATGGAGTACCCATCCCTGACAAAACTAAACAAAAAGGAGGGTTATAAATGAAGGAACATTTTGTAGTAAAAAAAAAAAAAAAAAAAAATATATATATATATATATATATATATATATATATATGATAGATGTACAGCTATTTTCTCTTAATTCAATGAGAAGAAATATTTGCACTAATAGTGTTTAGAGAAGATATCATATATGTATCTTGCACTCTACTACAAAGACAATATGCAATGTATTAATTATTGTAGCTATCCTCCTACCCTGTTGTGAAACTGTTTCATTGCTATTTCTTTCTTAATAGAATTAATGATAAATAAATAAATAAAATTGCACATTCGAAAAAAAAATAAAGAACAGTCAATTGCGTGTCAGAGTTTTGTTTGGTGGTTTTTCTTTTGTCCTTCTTTAGCTCTTTGAAAATATCTGTATTTTGCCCTGAAATTTCTGATATGAAATCTATTGATAATATTATTGAAGATCCTTTGGGCACTACAAATGAGTTCTCTTCTCTTCTCTTCTCTTCTCTTCTCTTCTCTTCTCTTCTCTTCTCTTCTCTTCTCTTCTCTTCTCTTCTCTTCTCTTCCCTTCTATCTCTCTCTCTCTCTCTGTTTCTATCTCTCTGTGTCTCTGCTTTTAAGATTTTGCTTTTTCCCATTTTATAATTATCATGTGTTAGTGTGTATTTGTTTGCATTTATCCTGCTTAAGGTCTTTGAGTGTCTTCAATGTTTATATTTACATGTTTTATCACACTTGGGAAGCTTTGAAAATTGTTTCTTTAAATAATTCCTACCTTTTTGCTCTCTTTTTAAATTTCCATGATGAATACATTCATCTGCTTGATGGTGGCACATAGGTTCTTCTACCTTTGTTCATTTTTCTTCATTTATTTTTCTCCCTGTTCCTCAAATTTGATGATTTTCATGGTTGTATACTCAAGTTTTATGATTCTTCCTTCTGCCTGCTCAAGTCTATTTTAAAATCCCTCCAGCAAACTTTTCATCTCTAGAGTTTTATTTTAGTTTTCTTTCAAGTTTCCTATCTCTTGTTCAGTATTTCCATTTTGATTATTCATTTTGACTGTCATCACATATTCCTTCAATTCTTTGAACATCTTTAAGACAGCTATGCCAAGATCTTGGACTAGCAGATTTTCTGTTCTCTTAGGTCTTTTTTGAAGGATAATCCTTTCTGAAGGATAATTATATTTTATTCCCTTTGAGTAGACAATACTTTTCAGTTTCTTTGTAAATATGTGGTTTCTTTCTTGAAAAGTGGACATTTGAATATAATAATGTATATGTCTGGAAATCACATCCTCCTTCTTTCCCAAAGTTTGCTATTATTCGTTTCTTTTCTGTCTTCTTGTTTGTGTGTGCATATATGGGATATATTTATTGCTGTAGTCTTTCTCTCTCCTGATGATAAGCATAAAGTATGAGCTTAAGGTTTTCTTAGGTTCTTCCTGAATCTATGCTTTCACTGGCATAAATAGTGACCTAATTTCTTCCATAAATGAAATTACTTTTGAACAAACTAGTGTTTAATGTTTGTTCTCAAAAGGGTGAAAAAGTTGGATAGTGCTAGCTCTTTATAGCCACTGAAGTTGCTTTAGCCAGAGAAGGAGACTGAAACAATTGGAGGAGGTAGAACAGTACCCCACCCATCTCTGTCTGCACTTCTGTCATCAGAGTTTTCATTCAGTGACCAGAATATAGACTCTCAATACTGTGACAGTATCCCTTCTACTGTTAGGAAAAATGCACATGACTGCCTGCAGTGGCCCAAGGTTGGGTTGGACAGTCACAGCTGCATCAAAGAGTAAAGTTGACCAAAATTAATCTCAACTCACTGCCCAAGTCTTCCCTTGGAAGTTAAAAGACTTCAGTAGACTCCAGACTTCCAACTAGGTTATATCAGACAGATTTTGTCAGTGGAATTGTTCTCTAATGAAAGAATTTTCTGATGCTTCTCTTTGCCATCTTGTCATGATTTCTCTGTCAGGTGTTGGGGTTACAAGGATGAAACCTTCTCACATAAATAAATGACTGCTAAAAGATATGGCTATCAAAATAATGACTAGAAAATGATTTTACTATTAATTAGCTACTACAGTTGCACTGAGGAGACCTCAATACATCTTCTCTTGCCTGCTGTTCCATGACAGACATCATTAGTCTATCTCAGCCATATTTTGCATAGAGCAAGTCTTAAGTAACGTTGGAATCATTTCTAGCACAATGACATTTACTATCAAATCCATCAGTTTTCATTCTAACTTGGGTATTTTTCATGGTTAAGTAGTCACTGGACTTTTAAATAGCCCTTTAAAAGTCACAGAACAGACACAGTGGTACAGAGATGTTGTCCCTTATATTTCCTGCCCACAGAATATTCCTTAGTTGTTTTTTTTTTTTGTTTTTTTTTGTTTTTTTTTTTTTTTTTTTTTTTTTTTTTTTTTTTTTTTTTTTTTTTTTTTTTTTTTTTGTTTTGTTTTGTTTTGTTTTGTTTTGTTTTTTCACTTTTTAGCAGTTCCTGGCTTTGGGCGCTGCCAAATTTTCTTTTCTTTTCCTCTTTTTGGTATAGGATCTCACTACACAGATTGGACTTGTAGTGATCTTCCTGTTTTCAACTGCCCCATTACTGGTATTACAGGACTGTACAACTATACCCAGATTCAGTGGCTGGATCAGCATGCTCAGGGCTGGGACTGGCATGGTGTGTGATGCTGGGGATCAAATCCTGGCCCCTGCACTTGCCTAAGTAGGTGCTTAGCCTGCTAAGTTATCCTGGTGACCCAAAGTCTGCTAAATTTTAAGGTCTGTCAGAACATCTTTCAACTCTTACTCTGACATGAACTCAGCTCACCCCAACTACTTGTTTCTAGATGGTAACAAAGTTGCTGTTCAACGCATTTTCTTCTTTGCAGAACCAGGGATTATACTCAGACCCTTGCACTTGCCAGGCAAGGCTTATTCTACTGAAACATCTCCCCAGCCCCTCATTTTCTGAAGAAAGTAAAATTTCGTGAGTCCTGCCCTTCATAGTTTTATGATCAACTCAAATTATTGCTTTTTAAAATCTTTTATTCTCTATATACGGAGATGAAAAATATGATTTTGTCTGTTACTTTACTTAATATTGTGTTTTACTTCTGTATTAATTAATTGTATGGAATAAGCTTGCAACATCTCTTTACTTGCCTTCAATTGAGATAGGAAAGATTAAAAAATATAGCTTTTCAGTGTTAAATTAATGTGAATTTGTGTGTCTAAAAACAATACTTCTATGTTACAACCTGTTAATTTTACTTTATTTTCATCAACTGCTTATTCAAAATAAAAATCTTATTTGAGAAAGTGAACTATTTCCTTGAGATGATGGATGAAAATGAGCAAGTGCCTCCTGCCTGATTACCTCTGCTGAGACTTGAAGCCATCTATCCTTAAGGTCAAGGGACAGTCATATAAATAGGAGGCATGGAAGTTGCTGCTTTTAGCATGAGAATCAAAACAAATATTTAGCACTCTTTTTCTCTGGGGTTTCTGTGAATTTCAGGGCCTGGGGACCAATTTTTGGGAACTGAGACTCCAGTTTAAATAGATACGTAGGCTTTGGGGTGGTCATGTTCTCTTATAGCTAGGAAGAAATTCTTGTTAAATTTCTTGGTATTTACCTTTTATTTCTTTCCATCTTTTTCATTATTCTAGAAAAAAGTACTTTTTTTCTTCTTTTTTGTTTAAGATAGAGAAACTGAAGCTCAGATATATATGTTCCAGACCCTGTGGTTGAATAGAGCTTATGTTTGAATTAAAATTAGGTCTGCATCAATTTACTTCAGTTGAACTAAAATTTTTCACTAATCCTGGAGTCTTTTTAGTTTCTCATAATACTCATATCCAAATGACTAATCTTGACTAATCTTAGGTTGTCCTAATACCTCCACATTATTTTCCTATTTATTCTCCTAGCCTAACTCTAGATTACATTGTCAAATAATGGGACCTTTCACCCCATTTCATACAGCCCAGGTGTCTTAGTCTGTTTTCTTTTACTATTGCACATCTAAGATTGAGAAACTGTTAAAGAACAGATGTTTACTTAGCTTGGAATTCTGGGGGTGAGAATTTTATAGCATCATATCAGTAGCTGATTAGGGAATTCTTAGTGCAGCATATGGCAGAAGCTATCACATGGTGAGAAAGATAGTGCACCATCTTGGGTTTGTCTTCTTTTCTTATGAAGTCATTAAGTAGCCTAGTGTTGTGGAATAAACCTACTTCCAGCTCTCTGAGAGATTGAAGCAGGAAGCCTGGGAGTTCAAGGCCACTCTGGGCAACCTGTGTGTTAGTGAAATCTTATCTCAAAATGAAAAAAAAAATTGAAATGTTTAGATATACCTCAGTAAGAAGGGCCTAGATTCAAACTCTAGTATTGTAAAAAAAAAAAAAAAAGATAGAAAAACAAAAAGTCACTTATGTCATTATGGGAGTCCTGTTTTCATGACCTAATCTAATCTTCATTACTTCCTACAGGCATCACAACCAACTATCATTAACATATGACCAGGGATAAATTTTGAGGGGCCATAGTCAAATCAAAGCAATATCCATCCCAGGCCAATCACAGCTTTAAAGACATCTAACATCTGAAAAGCTGAGAGAGTCAGCGAGAGGTGTGTCCAGCCTGAAGAAAGCAGTCAGATGCTTGGTCACACTACCTAGTCTCCTCTAGTATCTCCACAGATTTACTCCAATAGCCTGTTCTGTCTTATTTCTAGAAAAAAGAAAGATGATACTAGGTCTGGATAGAAAACCTAGGGCATTAGCAATCGGCTGGAATCTGAGGTAAGAGGGAGGAGGCATCCTAAACAGACAGGCAGCAGAATGTAAGCTCGTCTTCCCCAGGCTCCTTGCACACATGAGCTCATCTTCCCCTGGCTCCTTGCACACATCACCATCTCTCTAAGCCATTCTAAGGTCCCAGACACATGGGCAAAGGTGGTGTAAATCATTTGTAATCTTTCTAAATATGGTCTTTCCATTATCCAGGGGAAGGCAAAGAAGGACTTTATATAAGTGAAGGTTTATAAAGGAAGTGCTAACACATGGAAGAAATGTCATCTTAGTTGCATTCCGATGACTTTCCAAGGTCCCTGTACCCTATGTCTGCAAAATGTGTTATTGTAATCCGTTTTGGGGGGGTTTAATGCTTAGATGCAGTAAACAAAACACAACACAAAACAAAAATGACAAGCAGCTAGCTAGTACCATCTAGTGGTAGTTATGAAACAATAACATCTAATGACCTTTTCACAAGGAGAGGGAGATTCTGAAACCTGATGCCTTTCCATACTGGAAAGGTTCATGAAGGTTTATCACAATTATGCAAGCTTCACTTTTCTCTGTGGGAGATGAAAAGCAGATTGGTACCTTGGTGCATGTTGTAGAGGTAGAAGTCAAGAGACTACTAAATGTATTTTGAAGCCCAGAAATGGGCACACAAGATTGCAGAAAGAGCTCATTTTATGTTTATGTCCTGCTGATCTCTGTGGAGAAGCTGAAGGCTTCCTCAGTATCAGCTGTTTTGTGTTCAAGCCTTGTCATTCACACTGCAAGTTGGGTAAAACTAGCCATTGGTTTTAGAGTGGTAAATGGCTCCTTGTATCACTGACAGAATTTCAGAGCAGCAAATCCTGGTACTAAATTTCCCCAAAGGGTTTTAGCTGATGTAGCTTTACTCCATTCAGCCAATCATCGTAATTAGTGTGTGTCAAGCAATCCCTTTAGTTATACTGGCTGACAGAACCCTCAAGGACACTTAGAGGCCGGCATTCTTTGCCTCATTTACTTCTGAGATGTGTCAAACTTTATAAAGTATAAATTTCATTATCTTGTTCTACAAGGTGAGAGGAACCAATTCTATTCTTTAGAAAACTCCCAGATAGAGAATAAAATGATCAATTCTTTGTTGTGCCTGTGGAGTTTGAGGAAAAAGTAGGACATCCTAGGATTGAAATGATTTCCAAGGAGCAGAATGGGGCAGAAGGCAAGAGAATTGTGGCTAAAAATACAAACCTGAACATGAGCACCACAGAAAAATATTTTTATTAGAATTTAGAAGAACTCTGACATATTTAACAGAAATATCACAGAAAAATGTCAGCTTAGGTAACTGTCAAAGAAAAGTCAGCATTTAATGAAGACTCCTTGAATGTACTTTAATGAAATCTTAAGTGGTATGTTCAAGGATCCTGAATTTATTGATCTAAGTTTATTGTTATTTAGTCTCATAGACATAGATTCTCTCCCAGTGGTAAGCCGTGGCCTTAAAGAAAAGATATACAAACTATCAAATCACAATTAATTTATGGTTGGCCTGAGGCCCAGAAATTAAATTGCTGTGAAGTTGAGTTATGCATAAGGATTAAGTATAGGCAGGTGAGGCGAGATGTGAAGATTGAGGCAAGAGGAAAAGCTATGCATTGCGGTGTTCTGGTGCATTTCATCACATCATGAGGCTATAATTTAACCTAGAATCATGAATAGTTGGGTAAATTTTGAACTTTTGGTTTCTAGAACTAAGTTTTAGCACTAAAAATTTGCCTGACACTTTTTTTTCCAAATAACTTCATTTAGAGAAGTTTGCTATTTTATAATATACTTTTATCTACTTAATTTTGAACAATTAATCCATATTTGGTGCAAACAAATTTGCCTGCAAAGGTAATCTGAAAAAAAAAGATGTTAGCTGACAGAATTTCTTTCTTTTTTTGGGGGGGCAGAACCAAGGATTGAACTCAGACCTTTGCACTTGCCAGGGAAGAATTTATTTTACTGAACCATCTCCCCGGCCCCCAGAATTTATTTTTCAAAAGGACAAAATTTTAGGGCCGGGGAGATGGCTCAGTGGAATAAGTGCTTCCCTGGCAAACACAAGGGCCTGAGTTCAATCCTCGGTTCTGTCAGAAAAAGGACAAAATTTTAATGTATTTTAAATTGTAACAGTTTATTTGTAGCTTGGTATGTAAGACAATGTGATTTCATAGGTTGAATTTATGGAAGCTTTAAAGTTCTAAAGATCCCTTTAAAGAGGAGTACAGTAGACAATATATCATAGAGCTTGTAAATTAATACCTGTAAGACAAATGAAAAACTCTTCCTAAAATTATATTAATTAGTTCTTTTGGATTGAAATGAAAGTTTTCTTCTTTACTTTCTCCTTTCCTTTTGTTTCTCATTCTTCTTTGCTAGCTTGCTTTACTTGGGAGTGAGGTGGTTTGCTATGTATTTCACTCATTATGTAGCCCAGGTTGGCCTTGAATTGGAGACAATCCTGCCTCAGTGTCCCGGTGATGATATTATAGGTGTGCACCACTACATCTGGAGAGAGGAGAACCATTTTTTAATTAGTCAAGTCAGAAAATAACAAAGTGATGTTGTAGGCAATAAAGATAAAATGTGTATTGAGTACAATTGTTTCAATGCAACATAAATGAACATATTATGTTTGTACTTTTCAGTACATATGTGAAGATAAGCGTTGAATTAGATATTTGTATATGTTTGCTTGTTTATATTGATAATTATTTTCAATTGGATGAAACTTTTCCCTCTGGGAGTGAGTGGTAGAAATATATAGAGAGCCACTTGAACATATACTCGTAAGTGAAATAAAGCAGACACACATGTGCAAATATTATATAATCTCCCTAGTATAAGAAGTGAAAAGAAGAAATACAAATAGAAATGTACAACAACTAAAAATAATTGAGTCAGATAGTTAGGGCAAACTAAATGGCATATTCTGCAGGGTACTAATCAGCTTTTCTTCTGGATGGTTAGCAACCTATGTTCACAGATCAAAATTGAAGAAACAGAAAAGCTGCAGGGCCAGCCAACATTTTTGCCCTAGCCTTTCAAGGTCAGCAAAGACTCAGAACATAGGTGAACCTGTACTGTAACATCATGAAACTCAGTTGTGCCCCAAATTTTCTGAACAAGGAGATTATGGAGCCACAGAGCAAGGAGATCAATGATCTATAGTGTACCTGGGGAGAGTCACATGGAGAGAAAACTTTCTCTCAGGCTCTCACAGAGAGAAAACTGGTCAAGTATTGGCCATGATCCATCCACATGGATGACACAGACAAAGGATCTACAGAGTAAGGTACAGGATTACAAGATAAACCTGAGGGAACTTCATTGACCTCATCAGAAACAAAAACTACATGTTTTGGTATATAGGTCTTGGTCTTAACCATCCAGCAGAAAAATGCAATAATGAGGTATACAACACAGGGCCATAATAATAAGTTGAGCTGTAAATTGCTATAGTGAACAACTTCTTCAGATAACTCACTATTATTGTGGAATACTGGACGGTGTTGGATTGTGTCATCAAGTTCAGGCACCTAAATTGGTTTAATGACAATGGAGTACCCATCTTTGACAGGTCTAGACAAAAAGAAGTGGTATGGAAAGGAAGAATCATGATGTATGTGCATAAATGTACAGTTAGGATAAATATGTCATACTTCTGCATAATTCTATGAGAAGCAAGATTTGCACTAATAGTGATTGGACAAGATATTATGTTGGCTTCTAGTACTATGGACAACCAGTAGGAAAATAACAAGGTAAAAAGTATTAATGATTGAATCTGTGATATAATTCAGGTATAAAAAAATAAGATAAGTAAACAGCTACACTCTCTTAATTTACTGATAAGAGACATCTGCTATAATAATGTCGGTAAGTATAATATCATGTATGCACCTTGTAAAATACCAAAACATGAAAACCGTTTGTAATGTATTAATTTATCAAAAAATATAATTAATAATATGTAAAAAATAAAAAATAAATAAAATAAAAAAGAAATATTTAGTCATGAGTTTTTGAGGAAGCATAAAATAAACTGAAAATATGCAGAGTAGACAAGGAAATTTGGATATTAAAAGTTTCTTTAAAAAAATGCTCTAACTTCAGGACACAAATTTACCTTTTCAACCCTCCAGGAAACTAAAAAAGTTATCCCTAAATGTTTTCAATACACAGTAAGTCTGTTATTCAGTAGTTGCCCTCTAGAAGCAGCTCAGCAAATAACCATTGCCTAGTTTTATGGTGCTTGCATCTCTTTCTGGAGTTGGATTCCTCTTGCCTGGAACAAAGAATTGAGCAGAATGAGCAAAAGATGGTGACAAAGTTTACTTTAGAAAGTAAAAGTAAGTAAAAGTAAGGGCAAAATGCATTCTGTAGAGTAGGGTTGAGTCAAAGGGAGGAAGATGTCACCAAAAAGTACACCTTGGAGGACACTGAGCTCTTCTCGGCAGTTGTGCAGTTTTATGTTGGGAACCCATGAGAACTTCTATATACAGATCCTGAAAGGTGACGCTTGAATCCCACCCTCTCTTTCCGGCCAACCTCACCCATGCAACTTGCAACTTTCTATTTCAAGTCTGTATGTTGGCTCTGGACTCCTGCTTTAAGGGATGATAGTCCAAAAGTTCCACCAGGCCACAAAATCTCATTCCGAGTCCTGCGTCTCTGAATGATGCCGCTGGTCCCTTTGGTCCTGATATTTCTCCTCTTACTATAGAGACCTCTGATCTAATAATATAATTCATCTGTTCCCTCATTCATTCAATATACAATAGGATGACAAGGTCAGGGGAGCCTGGATAGGATAGAAACTTGGAGGAAGAATGGAAGAAATACACCCTCCACTGTCAGTTATTGGTCCCTGGTTAGATGTGCAAGATTCCTACCCTGAGAACAGAGAATACTGTCTTATTAGGCCCCACATCAGTCTGTTCTCCTTTGCTCTTGGTGCTTCCCTTTGTGAGGCTTTTCCTTTTCCATTATCCACTGTGGGTATTGCTGATATTTGTCTTCATTAGGTACTGCTGTATTTTCTCAGCCCACTCCCTGCTCATTGATTTTTTTAGGACCAGAAGGTCATTTTAAGATTCCAAAAGTCTTTTAGTTCAGAGTGGTAACTCTCTTTCTATATGACACTCTCAAAAAAGTAATTCTTATCTAAGTCAGTTTCACACACCAATAGGCATATTCACAGACCTTAGAATTCAAAAATTCTCTCAACTTTCACATCAGCTAACTGTCCTCACTTTCTTGCCTTCTCCTCTCTCTGAGCTCACAGCTGATACATGAATCTATCAGGTACGGTAGAAAAGTCACCATCAGGTTCTTTTCCTAAGTCATCTGAACAACTGCAGAAACTTTCTGGATAGTCACTTCAATCTGATGTTTATATGCAGGTGCTTTAGTTGGTCCAGAGACTTTAAAGATGAGTTTTAAGACAGTTGCTTACCTGAAGGCTGGATATAAAGCCAGGTTTCATGATCTACCTTCAGTTACATTCATCAACCTTCTCATTTGTCTTTTAATCTTCTCAATGTCAAACTTCTCTGAATATATGAGCATTGTTTTTTATATTATTCTTGCAAATTAGCCAGTGCATTTTTCTCATTTGTCCCCCTCAGAATACCATAACAAACAGATTTCCCTGCAACCACCACCTACGACTGCTTCTAAGGTCTGTTGTCACACTGCTACAAGTTTATGATGTTTTTAGTCTACCTTAAAAGCTAGTTTAGCCTAGTTTTCCAACTGTCTTCTATTTCATAACTTGGGGTATTACTCTTGTAGGCCCCAGAATCAGCTTCTTTCCCATTATTCTGTAGCTTATCAACAAATGCATATATTTTAATTCTCCTTGTTATGAAACTGCAGTACTTTTAGCAACAATATTTGTACGTATCACTATAGACCAGGCTTTTCTGGGATAACCAACCTCAAAACCCCCAGTAAAATGTGTGGCTTTAACCCAATAGAAATTTATCACTTCCAAAAAGTCCACTGCAGACCTCAACAAGATGCTAGATGTTTTCTGTGCAGTGTTTTAATGATACAGATGGCTTCAATCTCATTATTTAGTCTTTTATAATCAAGCTCAAAATAATGCAGTGGAGAACTGAATATTGATGATAAGCTTTTTTATATAAAGATTGATGTATTATCTCTAATTATAATTGATTGGCTAAAGCAAGTTGGACAGCAAGTGCTCAACTGTAGAGTCATGGTATGCAGTCTCCCTACATTCCAGAAGTGGAGAAGAAAGTATCGCTAAACTGTAGTGTGGAGTTTTCTGAGTCCAGACTCCCCTCCTCACCCTGAAGAATGCCAGAAAGACCTGGTAGGATAGTCCCCACCCTTCTAGTCTTCTCACTGGTGTTTGCTAAGTCTCGATTCCTCTCCATGCCCTGAAGGCCACTAGGGAGATGTGAATACCACAGCAACTTGCAGAAGCCTTGGGGAGCACTACCCTGATTCACATCACCATCAAGAGTACCTTGCACAACTTTGGCCCATACTCATCATCACTGGATACTTCTTGAATTGTGGCTTGCCACTACCTTCTTATTGAGGTAGAAACAATATTGAATCCCACACAGTAGGAGCTATAGTGACCCTACCCTTCTCTCCCATTCTCTTGAGAGTCTTGTTGACCTGCACCCTGCACCCTGCTCATCAGGAATAAAAGGCAATCTCAGACCTGTAGCCCTCCAAAAACAATCCCAGGAGACAAGGTCAGAGAAGAAATTGGAAGTGACACATCTGAAATATCTGAGATGATATTAACTCAAGTAAGGAAACAATTCCATCAATATATGGAGGGGATCAGATCAGAAATAATATCTCATATAAAAAAATGTCAGCCATCATGAAAGAATTTTCAATACATCTAAGGAAGATGCAGAAAAAAATAGAATGTAATAGGAAAATGGAAACACTGAAGGAACAATGCAAGAATTAGAATGCATGAAACAGATTCAAACACATATCCATGGTAAAATATTTGCACTGAAAGCTGGAAAAGCCACTTGGATGAAACAGAAGATAGAACTTCAGACTTTGAAGATAGCATTGCAACTAGCAAACAGTAAAGAAGACATTTCTTAAAAGTAATGAGAAACTAGGAAATAACAACACAACAGTTTCAACATGATGCAAAGAAAAATAATATAAGACTAATAGGCATCAAGAAAATAGCTGGAGATAACAGAGAATACATAAAAAGAGTATTTGTAGAAATAGTAGCAGAAGGGCTGGGAATAAGCGTTTCCCTGGCAAGCACAAGGGCTTGAGTTCAATCCCTGGTTCTGAAAAAAACATAGTAGCATAAAATTTCCTAAGCATAGAAAAAGTACCTGATATATACAGTAACTGAAACATATAGAACTCCAGATAGCCATAATAAAAATAAATCATCACCCATATTTATAATAACCAAGATTCTAGAAATTGAGCAAAAGAACAGAACACTAAAAGCTGTTATAGAGAAGAAACAGATTGCCTATAATGGTAAGCCTAGAAGAATCATGGCAGATTTCTCAACACAGAACATCAAGTCAAGAAGAGTGTGAAGTGAGATATTTGAGTTCCTGAGCAACATTCAACTCGCATTGATACACCCTGCAAAACTATCTATCAAATTCAATAGAGAGATTATCTACTTCATGACAAAGAATAAGTGAAGAAACTCATGACTACCAAAACAACCTTGCAAAGAGTACTGACAGATATTTTAGAAAGAGGAAAAGATGACCACAACTTCAACAACAAAAGAAAAAAACAACCAAGAAGAGACGAAATTAAGCAAAGGGTAAAGTATGGATTCTGCAGTAGAAAAACAACATGACAAAGGTAAGCCAATACATACCAGTTATAAATATCAACATAATGCCTCAATGCACCAATTAAAAGAAGTAGCCTGGCAAAGTGGATAAAGAAACAAGATACAATAATATACTGCATCAAGAAACAAATTTAACTCAATAATGAATCAATAGACTGAATGTCAAAGGATGGAAAGTAATACTCCATACAATAGGAACCCAGAAGAAAATAGGGTAGCCATTTTGGTTGCTAACAATGTCAACTTCAAACCAAGAGTGATTAAAAGAGACAAACAAGGTCACTGCGTACTTGTTAGGGAGAAACTGCAAGAGAAAGAGACAAGAATTATAAATGTATATGCACTTAAAGTAGGATCATGCAACTATATAGGACAAATCTTAATCGATATGCAAAATTTAATGAGAAATAGCATAATTTTATTGGGGGTTTTATGACCCCACTGACACAAAGAGATAGATTATCATGAAAAAAATAAACAAAGAAATAACAATACTGCATGAAACTAGTTTAGAAATGGACTTAGTAGACGTTTACAGAGTGTCCCACTCAATTGCATGGGAACACATACTTTTCTCAGGTGTACGTAGGGTGGTCTTCAGAATAAATCATGTGCTAGCACATACCACATGCTTAAGTACATGCAAATAAATAAAAATTATCCCATGTATATGATCTGACCACAGTGCAAAGAAACTGGAAATAATTGACAAAAGAAACCACAAAAACTCTATAAAACATGAAAAGTAAATAATGCCCTCCAAATAATCAATGGGTCAGGATGAAATTAAAGAAGAAATTAAACAATATTTACAATCTACTGAAATGCAGATACAACTTACAGGAACCTGTAGAATACAATATAAGCTGTTATAAGAGAAATTTATAGTAAAAAGTTCTCACATCAGGAGAATAGAACCAGTCCAAATAAATAGTCCTATGCTGCATCTCAAACTCCTAGAAAAAGAACAGCATGTCAAGTATAAAGCCCAAAGAAGGTAGGATATTATAAAGATCAGCACATAAGAAAATGCAATGGAGATGAAGAAAACAATACAAAGAATTAGTGAGTTGGAGAATTTGTTCTTTGAAAGAATAAATAAAATTGATAAATCTCTAGCCAACACCTTTTTAAAAAGTAAAGAAAAAATTCAAATTCATGCAATGAGGAATAAAAAGGGTAAAATCACTATGGGCTTTAAAACTTGACATTATCAATACCCATTCCAAAATCTTTACTCTCATAGATTGGAAAATACAGAAGAAATGGAATGGATTCCTAGATACACATGAATGACCAAAGCTACATCACAAGATATAAAAATTCTGAATAGCCCAATATCAGCCAATTAAATTGAAAATGTAATAAAACCTGCCAATAAAAAAGCCCAGGTCCTGATGGATTCACAGCTGACTTCTATGAGAAATTCAGGGAGGATGCCAACTCTTCTCAAATTTTTCAATGAAATTTAAAGGGAAGAAATTCTCTTAAACTCATTAAGGAAGGTCAGTATTACTCTGATACCAAAACTTACCCAACCAAAAAAGAGAACTGCAGGCCAGTCTCCCTAAAGAACATGGTTATAAAACTCCCTTATAAAATACTAGCAAACAGAATACGGCAAATCATGAAGATTATACAGCATGACCAAGTGGGGTTCATCCCAGGAATATAGCATGTGCTAATATATGCAAAACTATAAATGTAATATACCATATCAACATATTCAAAAACAAAAATCACATGATCACCTCAATAGATACAGAAAAAGCTTTGACAAAGTCTAACACTCATTCATACTAAAAGCACTACAGAAAATCAGAGTAGAAGGCCTTTACCTCAATCTGGTAAAAGTCATCTATGAAAAACCAACAGCCAGCAATATACTTAACAGACAAAAGTTGAAAACATTCACTTTAATATCAGAAACAAGACAAGGATGCCCACCGTCACCACTTCTATTCAATGTAGTTCTGGAAACATTAGCCTCAGTAGCTAGAAAACAGAAAGAAATAAAAGGAATAATGTTTAGCAAGAAAAAGTGAAACTATCACTATTTGAGGATGACATGATACTGTACATAAAGGACCTGAAAAACACTAGTAAGGGACTTGTAGATTTAATAACTAAATTAAGTAGTACAGCAGGATACAAAGTAAACAGTCAAAAATCCACATCGTTTCTATACACAGAAAATAAACACATGGAGAGAGAATTTATGGAAACTGTTCCTTTTACAATAACACCCAAAAAAGAAAATACTTGGGATCCATCTGACAAAGGAAGTAAAAGAGTTGTACAGCAAAAATTATTGTACTCTGGAAAAAGAAATTGAAGAGGATTTCAGAAAATAGAAAGATATTCCTTGCTCCTGGATAGCAAGAAACAACATTTTGAAAATGTCCATATTCCTAAAATTGCTCTATAGATTCAGTGCAATCCCAATTAAATCATTAATATACCATTCTTATATTGCACCAATCTAGAAAAAAAATATTCCTAAAATTCATCTGGAACCAGAAGATACCTACAAAACAAAAGCAATCATAAGAAAGGCAGGAGGAACCAAAATCTCTGACTTGAAATTATACCATAAAGCTACTCTGATAATATGTTATTGGCAAAAACAAACAAACTCAAACACACCAGACCTAAGGATCAATGGAACAGATTAGAAAATATATATCCAACCACAAGTGCACTTAGCTACTTTAACTGTGACAAGGAGTCAGACATGTTCATTGGAAGAAAGATAGCTTCTTTAATAAATGGTGCTGGAAATACTGGCTTTCTACATGCTGAAAGCTTAAAACAGGCCCGTGCCTATCACTAGGCAATGTTGTCACAAAACAACAGTCAAACTGGAGGAAAAATTTAAATATCAAAACTGAAACACTTCTGGAAGAGTAAGTAGGTAGAAACCTTAACAACATAGGGGTAGGTAAAGATCTCATGAACAGAAATCAAATTGCATTGATACTTCAAAGAATCAATTGGGATTTCATCTTTTTGAATATGGTGCACTTCAAGAGAAATCACCAACAGAATAAAAAGAAACCCGATGAGGTGGAAACAATTATAACAGACTGTTCTTCAGGCAAAGGTCTCCTATAACATATTAAAAAATAAAAAAAAATAAATCAGGCCTCCAAAATTCGAAGACCCAATCCAAAAATCAACATTTGAGATGAATACACACTTCACAAATGAGATAATAATGGCAAATAAATATATGAAAAAAAATGTTCAACATCATTGTTCATTCAAGAGATGCAAATTAAATCAATGCAATCTTATGCCAGGGAGAATGGCTATTATCAAGAAGTCAACCAATAACAAATGCTGGAGAACCTGTGTGGAAAAGGGAACCACTCTCTACTCTTGGTGGGAGTACAAGGTGGTAAAACCATTATGGAAATCAGTATGGAGATTCCTTAAAAAGATAGGATTGAAGGTCCCATTCAGTAGAACTATTCCCCTCCTAAGTATTTTTCTAAAAGAACTGAAATCATCATACCACAGAAATATATGTGTGCCCCTGTTTATAGCAGCAAAATTTGTCATAGCTAAGTCTTGCAAACAACCCTATAGGTCATCAACTGAGGAATGGATAAAAAAGATATGGTATTTTTACACATGGAGTATTACTCAGTTATGAAAAGATAAATCTGAGGGTTTTGTAGATAAATGGATGTATCTAGAGACTATATTGGTAAGTGAAATAAATCCGATCCACATGTGAAAGCATTAATTATATTATCTCCTTAGTGTGAGAATCTGAAAGAAAACAATTAAAAACTAAGTTACAACACATACTGTGAAAAGGAAAGACATCATTCAATAAGAAGAAAAAACTGAGATGAGGAAAAGGACAAATAAAAGAAGGGAAAAAGGCATATATAGGTATGTATGCAGAATAGATTGTATAATTGTATTTTTGTTGAAATCAACAGGAGCTATTAATGCTTAAAACATTTTTTAACTGTGCTTTTTTCTTTTGTATTTATTAATTATTTTGTTATTTTTTTCTTTAAACAAATATTACCTATATATATCTGGTAATCTAAACAACTAATTTGAAGATAGCATCACGTAATACAGCAACCATTGTTGAATTCCTATTACTTTGTTTAGTGAAATCTTGTATTGTTTCTAATTGTGTTTTGTTCTAACACCATTTTGCATTCTTTAAAAGCAAAAAACAACAAATAAAAACAATAATAATATAGTAGTACCTACTATTATCTGCTTTGGAATATATATGTATATATACACATTATATACTATGTAACATTATATACTATGTTATAATGTATACATTATATTCTATGTTAAACATAATGTATAATTTATCTCCCACCTATGAAGTATAAACAGTAAAAATAAAAATATTATCCATATCTGTATCTTAAACTTTAGAAATCATACTTACAGTCAATATAGGTAGTTTATGGTAAAATGCTAGGAGACTTCAAAATGTATTAATTTTTATCTTTAACTATTTTTCCCTTAGAACTCCCATACTTCTTCCCAGCCTTAAGTACATTAACTCCTCTTCTGAACTTAGTTGGTGTATCAGTTCCTTGCAGCAAATATAGCTATATTTCATTGCCATTGGGCCTTTAAGCAGTATTATGCATTATTTAATTTAATTTCCATCACAATAAATCCATGAAGTTGATCCTAATATAACTAACCACCTACATATGGTGTAAATGAGGCTCTCAGTTAATCAGCTGGTTTAAAATCTTAGAGGTTACATTGATTGGACTGGAATTCAAATCCAGATCAACCAGTATCTAAAGTTATTGTCTTAATCACCGTTCTTTCTTATTCTCATATGATTCATAGACTTCATATTACTCTTACATCACAATCATAAGATAGTGTGTCTTAAGATTTTCTACCCATCTTATGTCGCCAACGATAATCATCTGAAGTGCAAATATTATTTAATCAATGCTTAGCTAATGGTATGATTTATTTGTAGGTGTTGAACAAATACTTGTTGATATAAAGGTGAAAAAATAATGAGTTATTGAGTTTAGTTGAGATTCGGCAACAAATTTTAGCATATTTCTTGTATTAGTTTTCTATTGCTGTGAAAGTAATTTTGACATCCTTAGTGCTTTAAAGCATCCTATCTTTATTATTTCCCTGCTTCTTTGGGTCAGGAGGGGAGGATAACTCAACTGGGTCCTCTTCTCCAATCACTAGTAGTATAATAATGATATCATCCAAGCTGTCTTCCTGTCTAAAATTCAAGGTCCTCTTTCAAGTGGTTGTTAATACTCAGTTGCTTGCGGTTGTAGGACTGAAACCCCAGTTCATCATTGTCACTTGGGGGCCCTTCTCAGGTTCTGGAATCTCCCACACTTTTTGTTATGTGACTCTTTGTAGCTCATTCAACATGGCAGAAGCTGGAACTGTCGTTAAAGCAAAATCATACATGAAGTAGCATAGAAATGAGAGTGATTATTGCATCACTTTTACTATATCCTGTTTACCAGAAGAAGCAAGTTCTAGGTTTTTCCATTCAAGTGAAACATTATATAAGGTCTTGCTTCACTGATGTTTATCTTAGAATTTTGTTTTTCATACTTCTTCAATATACTTATTTTCTTTTGCAGGTACAAATGTCAGAAAAAATTTCCATTCTCTCTCACTCAGACCAGCTTTCATCTTTTTTTTAATCTCAATAATTACTTGAATAGTCTGCAGACTAAGTTGGTACATCAAAATTATCTCATCCAATGAGATATTCACGATGAACTATTAATATTCATATGTGAATTCATAATTCCATCATATGTATGTTGTGTAGAAAATCATAACTGTAATTTTAAACAGCAATAATACCACTTTGTAAGTTATTTTATCTAATGAAAGTTAATGAACATGCCAATATCATTAAGTATTATTTAATGGTATTGTTAGTAGATGCTGTGGTATTCAATAATATACAGAGATCTCATTATTTATTAAACTGGTTTATTGTTGTTGGACAGATTTTTTTAAATTTTTACTATAGCACAAATTCTTTATTAAATGTGCAATAGTTATCTTAGCATATGATTGTAGATTTTTAGTGGAATAAAGGCTTTGTAATATATTTCTGAGTCTCAAAAAATATGTGCACTTAAAAAATTATTTGAATTACAAATTGCAGTTCAGGAATTTAGAGTTTGATTTTAGTGTATAAGGTAGCAAAACAGGGCCAGGGAGATGGCTCAGTAGCATAAGTACTTCCCTAGAAAGCACAAGGGTCTGAGTTCAGTCCCTGGTTCTGAAAAAAGAAATAGTAGCAAAGCAGAGAATAGTGTGTATTATTTCTATTGCTTTACTAGCATATCATGGTTTTTCAAGTTTCTTAATAATACATGGTCTTTTAGATTGGTAGAAACTTTAAGAAATCTCTTATTTATAAATTACTTGCTCTTTACCTGTGGTCTCTAGTATAAATAACTTGTTTTAAATCCCTCTCAGTGAACATTAATAGATGTGTTTGTCTTTTCTAATTTAATAGTTAATAAATGGCATCTTACAGTTGTTTAATTTGATTTCCAAGACTTCCTACTGAGGCTAAATATCTCTTCACTGATGTTGGTAGTCTGTCTTTTTTCTTTTCATAGTTTCTGGTTGATTTCTTGTTCACTAGTCATTAACCATTATAGTGTCAAACATTCATCACCTTTAAATGACCCAGTTTTAGTACTGTTCATAACTTTTACATTTTACTTTATTGCCCTTTTCTTCACAAAAATCTCTTTTTTTGCACATCATTTCACAGCATAAATAACTTGAGCTCAAAAAATGAAAACTTAATATAGATCAAAGGCCATTCCAAAAATATCTTGATTATAAAATATTTCAATTCACAAGTGACAGCTCATTCATTTTAAATCAAATTCAATATTATGTAATTTGAGTATGCTGAAAGTGTTTAAGATACACCCAATGCTATTGCAGTAAAATGTGATCTATATTAGAAAATTTCATAAACATGTATCCAAAAAGCAATATCATTTTTGTACTTTTGGATTAATTTTTCAATACTTCATGCATTTATTATACCATCTTGGGTGTAAATATATGACATTTGACTAAAGTATTAGGCCCAAAAGAGTTAATACACTTCTTAAAATTGCTCATACACAAAATCAAGAGTAAAATATGTAGCATGAAGAGCTGACATAATCCTACTAGCTCAGGGAGAGAGAAAGGGTAAGAAGGCATGTGCATTTCAGCAAGTGAATTTCCATTTTGTTTCTTTGATTTTTTTTCAGTACTGGGGATTGAACTCAGGACCCTGTGCTTGACAGGCAGGTGCTTATTCTCAAGAGCTATATCCTTGGCCTGGTTTCCTTGATTTATAAAACTCCAGAGTATCTCTGTGAAGAGCACCACCTTTACAGAGATACATGGAAGGCAGCAGGCAGAGCTTGATAGAGTCAGCTTTCAAAGCTTTTTTTTTTTTGCTGTACCTTTTCCTTTTCCCTAGAAATGGGTTATAGTCCTTACAAATTGATAAATCTGTGCTGGAAATCAGGAATTAAGGGATAGTCTGTATTTTACTGATCATGCTCTATCTTTCTCTAGCTGAACTTGTACCAAATCTTTCCTTCACTCTCCATTGTTTGGATTGCACTCTTCATTTTTGGGGTTGCATTCTGCATGAGCTCAGCATATTTCCTTTTTACAATTCTTTTTAAGTATAAGGACTACAATTTATTGGCTAGATGAATTTATTTTTAATGTGAAAATTGTATGCCTGTCTTTGACCAAGTTACGTACCTATTCAGCACAGAGAAAAGTGGGATAATGGACCTCAGTATTGAAAACCCCAAAGAGAAAGTGGGGAAAATAAATTGCATTCAGTTTCTGACAGTAAGAAATCCACTAAACACAGCAAATAAGAATACCTTGTGGATAGGATGAAGCAACCACTATTTGAAGTGCATCTGTTACATGTGATGTGTATGTAGATGTAAAGGCACAGAGGTCATTTTCAGGACTTGTCTGCTTGTTCATAACATTCTATGATAAAGACTTTTTGAAAAACCTGTATAGGAAAAAAGATCTGAAGTGTTGCTGATGATGTTTGCCCCCTCGTCCTTTTTCTCTCTCAGAACTGGCCACTTTCCTCCTTTCTCAGCTACTGCAGTCTTTCCACATCACCGTGAAGAGCTGTTTCAGTCCAACTAGAGTTGAGAAAATTCATTAGAACCGGTTTAAAATTAGACTTTGGGCCAACCATAAAGAATAAAAATTACTCCCCAAAAAGGATGCAAAATAAGATAGTTACAAAGCAGAATAAGAACTGCAATCCAGATCTCTTTTATTATCTGGATTACACCCTAACCCTCACATCTGTGTCAGCGAGGGAGGGGGTGACCCTTCACTTAGCATCACACATCTACTTTGGTCCTCTACCAGCAATGAGGGGTGGGAACCATCCCATGGACAGTGTTTATTGGAAGATGTATCATGTTTTATTTAAGAAAGTAAGTTTCATTTCTTCATGAATATATTTTGGACTTACTACTGAAAAGCTCTTTAAATGTACTTCTGTATGCCTTTTATTTTCTAAGAACCTTCAGTTTTTACAAAGATTGTAAAGATTTTCTCCTATTTATTTATGAGTTTCATAGTTTTAGCTTTTATGATTAAATAGATAATCTACACTGAATTCATTTTTCTAGATGATGTGAAGTAAAAAACATGTTTTGGATTTCTTCCCTCAAAACAGACTACGAGTTATTAAACTCTCATTTATTGAAAAACTATTTTTCTTTCATGGAGGTACTTTAGTGTCACTCTTATGACTCTGTTAGCCATGTACAAGTTCCAGTACTCATTAATAGTATTACAAGTGGTTTCTGATGATTCCAATTAATCAGTCTTATTTTGTTATCATTTATTTTTAAAATAAATTATATTTTGAAACTATAAAGTGTTGGCAGATATATGAATTGTGTTGCTTTGAAAGCTATTATCCATAAATGTGTGGGTCTATTCCTGGACACAATTTTGTTTCATCGGTGTTTATGTTTAATCTCATTTTATCACTACTATAAATTTCTGCTGTCTGGGAAATTCTAAGAGGAAAAAACAATAGATCAGGAGAAAATATTTATAACATACACATCCAACAAAGGATATGCATTCAAATGTATAAATACAACTCAGTAATGAGAAAAAGCCTAGTAAAAATGAAGAACATTTTAGCAGAAATGCCAGCAGAAATGCAAAGGATTAATTACATTAAAATATATGCAGCAGTAGCTTTTAGGGGAGGAAAGGACACCAAACGAGGTAGCACAGGCATCTAGAGGCATACACTAAAGGTAGACACTTTATTAATATCAAATGTTGGCAAAAATGTGTTTTATTTTGTATATTGATCTGCATCAAATTTATTCTGAATGAAAATATTGGGTGCTTTGAATTAGAGACCAGTTAATTTTATTGTTTACACCGTAATACATAGGTCAGTCCTTGATGTGCAGTTCATTAATGCTGTGGGAATTCGAGGGGAGCCATAGAAAAAAGAAATCCCCCACTCAAGTGAATTACATCACAGATTCAATAATTAATACTTTCTACCTTGGTATTTTCCTAGTGGTTCTGCATAGTACTAAAAGCCAACATAATATCTTATCCAATCACTATTAGTGCAAATCTTGCTTCTCATAGAATTATGCAGAAGCATGGCATATTTATCCCAACTGTACTGTTTATACACACACACAACATGATTCTTCCTTTCCATACCCCTTTTTTGTCTAGACCTGTCAAAGATGCCACTCCATTTTCATTAAACCAATTTAGGTGCCTGAACTCAGCGACACAATCCAACATTCCACAATAATAGTGAGTTATCTGAAGAAGTTGTTGACTGTAGCCATTTACAGCTCAAATTATTATGGCCCCATGTTTTATACCTCATTTTTATACTTTTATACTTTTCTGCTGGTTGGTTAAGACCAAGAAAAAGCAAGACCTATATACCAAAAGGTATAGCTTTTGTTTCTGATGAGGTAAGTAAAGTCCTCTGAGGGTTTATCTTGTAATTCTGTACCTTACTCTGTAGATCCTTTGTCTGTGTCATCCATGTGGATGAGTCACAGCCAATGCTTGACCAGTTTGCTCTCTGTGAGAGCCTGAGAGAAAGTTTTCTCTCCATGTGACTCTCCCCAGGCACACTATAGAACTTCGATCTCTTTCTTCTGTGGCTCCATAATTTCCTTGATCAGAAAATATGGGCAAAACTGAGTTTCAAGATGTTACAGTACAGGTTCACCTACGTCCTGAGTCTTTGCTGACCTTGAAAGGCTAGGGCCAAAACGTTGGCTAGCTTTGTAGCTCTTCTATTTCTCCAATTTTGATCTGTGAACTTAGGTTGTTAACCATTCAGAAGAAAAGCTAATTAGTATCCTGCAGCATATGCCCTTCAGTTTGCCCTAACTGTCTGACTAAATTCTTTTTAGTTGTTGTACATTTCTATTTGTATTTCTTCTTTTGACTTCTTATGCTAGGGAGACTATACGATATTTGTGCATGTGCCTCTGATTTATTTCACTTATGAGTATAGGTTCAAGTGACATCCACTTCAATATAAATGCTTCAATTTTATCATTCTTTATAGCTGAGTAATACTCCATTATATAGAAATATCAAAACTTTTTCAGCCATTCCTCATGTAATGGATATCTTGATTGTTTTTAAGATTTTGCTATCACACATTGTGCTGCTATAAACATAGGTATACATATATCACTATGATATAATGTTTTCAGTTCCTCTGGTAAAATTCCCAGTAGGGGGGTAGCCAGTTTGAATGGGATTTCTAGTCCTACTCTTTTGAGGACTCTCTTCACTGATTTCCACAATGGTTGTACCAGTCTACATTCCCACCAGCAGTGGAGAAGTGTTTCCTTTTCCCCACTACCTCTCCAACATTTGTTGTTGGTTGATTTCCTTAAGATAGCCATTCTTTCTGAAGTAAAATGGTATCTCAGTGTTTTAGCTTGCATTTCATGGATGGCTAGTGATGTGGAGCATTTTTTCATTTTTTATTCGCTTCTTTAATTTCATCCTCTGAGAAGTGTGTATTCATCTCAGATGCCCATTTCTGAATTGGGTCTTTAAATTTGAGGGCCCTGTTATATCTTAGTTCTTTATGCATTCTAAATAGCAGACCTTTGTCTGATTGCTTATTAGTTAGGATTTTTTCAAAATTTTTGGGTTGTCTTTTCACTTTGTTGACAATTTCTTTTGACGTGCAGAAACTCCTCAAGAAGAGTTGATCCCAGTTGTTGATTCTTTCAAGTATTTTCCATGCAAATATATGTTTGTTCATGAACCTGGCTTTCTACATGCCAAAAACTAAAACTTGACCCAGCTCTATGCAGTAAGCTAAAGTCAAAATGGATTAAAGATCTAAACATTAACACAGAAACACTCAATCTCCTGGGAAAGAAACTAGGAGGAACTCTTGAAGACGTAGGGGTAGGCAAAAAGTTCATGCTTTCTAAGATTTTATGGAGGATTTTTGCACCTATGTTCATTATATTAATTGGCCTGTAGTTCTCTTTTTTAGTTGTTTTTTCCTCTGGTTTTGGTATCAGAAAATACTTACCTTCTGAATGAGTTTGGAAGAATTTTTTCCCTTTAAATTTCATTGAGGAG
Source organism: Ctenomys sociabilis (assembly GCA_004027165.1). Lineage (NCBI taxonomy): Eukaryota > Metazoa > Chordata > Mammalia > Rodentia > Ctenomyidae > Ctenomys > Ctenomys sociabilis. The sequence continues at coordinate 108,962 of PVKA01001937.1, read as the reverse complement.
TTTGAGAAAAGTTCATGTTAAATCTTCTCTAAACTTCTCATAAAATTCAGATGTCAATCCATCAGGACTTGGGCTTATCTTTGTTGGTAGGTTTTTATTGCAATTAATTTCATTTTCTGTTGTTGGGTTATTCAGAATTTGTATTATCTTCTTGACTCAGCTTTGGCACTCCATATGTGTCTAGGAAACTGTCCATTTTTCATCTGTGTTTTCCAACCTGTGAGCTTAAAAATTTTGAAAATAAGCATTGATGATCCTCTGAATTTCTATGAGGCTATAATGATTTTGCATTTTACATTCCTTGTTGCAAAAATTCCTTTTGAATTTTTTTCTTTTCGGTTTTTTTTGATAAGGTTGGATAGGCATTTATCAATTTTATGCATTCTTTAAAGAACAAAGTCTTTGATTCATTTGTTATTTCTATTATTTTTCTCATCTCCATTGTATTATTTACTGCTCTGATCTTTATAAGTTATTGTTTTCTTTGAGCTTTTGCCTGAATTGCTCTTCTTCTTCTAGGAGACTGAGGTACAGAATGAGATCATTTATTTGGACATTTTCTGTTTTCCTGATGTGTGAATTTACCACTGTAAATTTTCCTCTTAATTAGCTTTCATTGTATCCCACTGGTTCTTGTAAGTTGTATCTGAACTTTTATTTGATTATGAATATTTTTAAATTTGTTGTTTAATTTTATCTGTGACTCACTTGTTGTTTAGGAGGTTGCTATTTAATTTCCATGTATTTATGGTATTTTTGTAGTTTGTCAATCATTTTCAGTTTCATTTACTATGGTCAGATAATCTGAATGGAATAATTTCAATTTCTTTGCATATACTCAGGCATGCCCTATGTATAATATATGGTCTATTTTGAAGAATGTCCCTTGTGTAACTGAGAAGTATGTGTATTCTGTTTCTGGGTGAAACACTCTGTAAAGTTCTACTAAGTCCATTTCTCCACAAGTTTGGTTTAGTCCTGTTATTTCTTTGTTGACTTTTTGCCTGGTTCACCTATCTCTGTGACAGTGGCATGTTAAAGCTCCCCAAAACAATTATATTATTGCTAATTTGATTTTTCATGTCTGTTTAATTTTACCTTATGTAGGTGAGTGTTCTTACATTGTGTGTATATATATTTGTAATTGCTTTATTATGTTTTTAGTACAGGATCTACAGGGTCTCACTACATAGATCAGACTTGTAGAGATTCTTCTGTTTTCAGCCCCGCAAGCACTGGGATTATAGGCACTCGCACCATGCCCAGTCTCAATTGCTGTCTCAGTGTGCCTTAGGGGTGGTGTTCGCACGGTATGCTGGGGCAGGCCCCAGCTACTGCGTTCTACCTAAGCAAATGCTTTAGTCTGCTGAGCTATGTTGTTATCTTTTCCTCTTGCAGTTTCCCTTCAACAAGTATGTAGTGACCTTTTTTGTTAATCTCTTTTCAGTTTTGATTTGGAATTGATATTCTCAGAAACCAGAATAGTTACTCCTGCTGTATCATTTTCTGTGGCATGGAAAATTGTTTTCCAACCTTTGACTTTCAGTGTGTGAATTTTCTTTTGAGTTAAATGTGTTTCTTCTATGTATTATATTGTTGGATTTTGTTTCTTGATCCACTTTGCCAGTCTGTTTCTTTCTGAGTTGCGTCCATTTACTTTGATAATTATAACTAATATGTATTGACTTATCTTTGTCATGTGATTTTTTCATGCTATAGGTTTCATACTTTCCCCCTCTTTTTAATTGTTTGATTTGCTTCATAGTCCTTTCTGTTGGTGTTCTTGAAGTTATGACTGTTTCTATCTCTTCCTAGAGAAGCTGTCAATACTTTTTGTAGGGTGGTGTGGTGTTCATGAATTTCTCCAGTTTTTCTTTGTCATGAAAGAATCTTATCTAGCTATTAAACTTGATAGATAGTTTTGCAGAATATGTCATTGTGGGTTGGAGTTGTTTTTTCAGGATCTGAAGTACTTTACTCCCAGCTCTTTTTGATTTAATAATCTGTGTTGAGAAATCTCCAGTGATTTTCTTGGGCTTTCCATTATAGGTGATCTATTTCTTATCTCTAACAGATTTTAATATTCTATTTTTTTTTGTTGAACTTCTGGGATCTTGATTATTGTGTATCTAGGTCTAGAGATAGTATTCTTATGGCTATTTAGAGTACTATATACAACATTTAACTATGAATCAGATTCTTTTCTCATGTTTGGAAAATTTTCTGCTAGTACTTCTGCAAATATTCTTTTTATGTCATTTGTGGTATCTCCTGCTGTTTCAGTGACACCTATTATTCGTATATTATTTTTCTTTGTGTTGTCTTATAACTGATTGTTATTTCCTCATTCCTTGTTAATTTTAAGAGAACTTTTATTTTATATTCCTTAGACAGGTGTACTGCTGTCTTCGAGGTCTGAAAGTCTATCTTCAAGAGGTTCTCCCAATTTTCAATGAAATGCTTAATTTCCTGGATATCTGTTTCAATTTGTTTCATTCATTCTTTCTGGAATTATTCATTCACTATTTCCATCATCTTTCTATTTGCCTCTATTTTTTTATTTATGTATTCTTTACCTGTGCTTTACCTGTGCTGAGCAATTATTTCATGATTGTCATCATTTATTTTTTGACACTGAGAGATTTTTGATCTTATATGTTCTATAACCAGATGTGATTTTTTTCTTTACTTCAGTTGCTATTATTTCAGAAATTTCAACATGTGACTTACAAGTTTCTATATATCCTTGTCTCCTGTATTAGTTCTGGCTTCGCTGCAGAATTGAGATTGCCTTTGTTCCTGTGTTTTGGCATTTTTGAAGCTCCCAGTAATCACCTAGACTCAGCAGTGGTGAGAGAGCAGTGGGCCATGGGTCAGTAAGGATTCCTGCTATGGTGGGAAGCAGGGAAGGACTCACCAAGCCTCACACTACTAGTGCGGGTGACTAGCAGATGCTCAACAAAGCTTCTGCGCAGGTGGTCGGTGTGGGCCGGAATCACAAGGATTCCACAGGCTCCCCAGAGTCCATCTAAATTCTTAAATGTTTGGCTCAGACATTAATCCCAATTCTGCAGGATCAAATATTTTCTTTTCAGTATATAATGTGGAACAGTAATTCCCAACATTGAGATTCTCCTTTTTTTGGGTGGGGGAAGGATTTACAGGGTGTTCCGGGTGTCACGACTAGATCAGACTCAGTGATCTGCCTGTTTACAGCCTCCTAAGAGCTGGGATTACAGGTATACGCCACCATGCCCAGTTTCAATTGGCACCTCAGCACACCCCAGGGGCAGAGCCAACATGGCTGGCCTAGGGATCAAGCCCCTGGCACCCATGCCTCCTGATAGGTGCTTTCATCTGCTGAGCAATTTGGCTGGCCGTTTTGTGTGATATACTTCTGATGAAAATGAAAAATGATACAATTACTGTCCTTTGGAAAGGAGTTCAGAAGTTGTTTTTACTTTAAGTTAAATACATAATTATCAAAGAAGTTGTCGACCATAGCCATTTATAGCTCAGCTTAATATTATGGCCCCACAATGTATACTTCATTTTTATAATTTTTTGCTGGATGGTTAAGACCTAGATAGAGCAAGACCTATATACCAACACATGTACTTTATGTTTCTTATATGGTCAGTGAAGTCCCCTCAGGGTTTATCTTGTAGTCCTGTACATTATTCTGAAGATCCTTTGTCTGTGTCATCCATGTGGATGAGTCATGGCCAATGATTGACCAGTTTGCTCTCTGTGAGAGCCTGAGAGAAACTTTTCTCTCCATGTGACTCTCCCCAGGCACACTACAGAACTTCAGTCTTTTTCCTCTGTGGCTCCATAATCTCCTTGTTCAGAAAATTTGGAGCTCAACTCACTATTGTTGTGGAATGCTGGACTGTGTTGGATTGTGTTGTCGAGTTCAAGCATCTAAGTTAGTTGAATGACAATGGAGTGCCCATCTCTGACAGGTGTAGACAAAGCAAGGGGTATAGAAAGGAAGAATCATGATGTGTGTGTATAGACAGTACAGTTGGAATAGATAATGCTGTGCTTCTACATAATCCTATGAGAGGCAAGATTTGCACTAATGGTGGTTGGACAGGATATTATGTCGGCTTCTAGTACTATGGTCATCCACTAGGAAAATAATTATTGAATTTTTTATATAATTCAGGTACAAAAAATAAGATAAGTAAACAGCTACACTCTTAATAAGAGACATCTGCTATAATAATGTCTGTAAGTATAATATCATGTATGCACCTTGTATGATACCAAAACAGTATGAAAACAGTTTGCAATGTATTAATTTATCGAATCTGTCTTGTTAAGGTGTTTTAAAACTGTTTGATTGATATTTGTACTTCAATTAAATAAAAAATAAATTAAACAAAAGATAATTATCAAAAGTTCTAGAATACCTCAGTATTTGCTAAGAATAATAAACACATGCACTCACACAAAGATGTTCACTTTCCTCGAAGTTCTATAGTGTGCCTGGGGAGAGTCACATAGAGAGAAAAGTTTCTCTCAAGCTCTCCCAGAGAGCAAACTGGTCAATCATTGGCCATGACTCATCCACATGGATGACACAGACAAAAGATCTACAGAATAAGGTACAGGACTACAAGGTAAACCCTGAGGGGACTTCACTGACCACATAAGAAGCAAAAAGTACATGTGTTGGAATATAGGTCTTGTTCTATCTAGGTCTTAACCATTCAAAGTATAAAAATGAGGTATACAACATGGGACCATAATAATAAGTTGAGCTGTAAGTGGCTATGGTCGACAACTTCTTCAGATAACTCACTATTGTTGTGGAATGCTGGACTATGTTGGATTGTGTCCTCGAGTTCAAGCACCTAAATTGGTTAAATGACAATGGAGTGCCCATCTTTGACAGGTGTAGACAAAGCAAGGGGTATAGAAAGGAAGAATCATGATGTGTGTGTATGGACAGTACAGTTGGGATAGATACCCCATGCTTCTACATAATTCTATGAGAGGCAAAATTTGTACTAATGGTGGTTGGACAGGATATTATATCGGCTTCTAATACTATGGACCACCACTAGGAAAATAACAAGGTAGAAAATATTAGTTATTGAATCTTTGATATAATTCAGGTATAAAAAATAAGATACGCAAACAGCTACCTCTTAATTTACGGAAAAGAGACATCTGCTATAATAATATCTGTAAGTATAATATCAGGTATGCACCTTGTACGATGCCAAAACATTATGAAAACATTTTGCAATGTATTAATTCATCGAATCTGCCTTGTTAAGGTGTCTTAAAACTCTCATTAATATTTTTACTTCAATAAAATAAAATAAAATGAATAAAATAAAATGCATAGTCTACAACAAAAAAAAAACCAAAGACTTTCACACAAATATCAGTCATTTTACTTATTACAGTATGAAAGGAGCAACAGCTCAGATATGCAGCAATATAGCAATGCAACTTAACAATGAAGAGCAATGAAACCTCATGCCCTCAGCATGCATGTACAGATTTCATAAGAATTTTGTCTGGAGGAAGGAAACAGAATCAAAGGAGTGCACATGGCATAATTCTGTTTACAAAAAATTTAGGAAAGGTCAAATTATCCTATAGAAACAGAAGTAGATAAGGAGTTTATTGTAATGAAGTAAGAATATTATTAGACTTCAAAGGGATTTGGGTGAACAATGGGCATGGTAGAAATGTTCTACTTTTTTTTTTTTGAGACAGTCTCACTGTGCAGTTCAGGCTGGCCTTGAGCTCACTTTGTACTCAATGCTGGTCTCAAACTCACAATGATGCTCCTGCCTCAGCCTCCTGAGTGCTGGAATTACAGGAGTGTACCATCATGCCTGACAAGGCATCTTACGTCTTAATAGTGCTGATGGTTATGTTTGTCAGTGCTTACATTTGTCAAACTTACAGAATTCTACATTTAAAAAGTGCACATTTTGAGTTAGGGCATGGTGGTGCATGCTTGTAATTCCAGTGCTGGGGAGGCTGAAAACAGGAGGATCACCATTAATCTGAACTGCATAGTGAGACTCTGTGCAAAAAAAAAAAAAAAGCACATTTTATTATTTAAAATTCTATTTCTATCTTGTACGATACCAAAACAGTATGAGAACAGTTTGCAATGTATTAATTTATCGAATCTGTCTTGTTAAGGTGTCTTAAAACTGTCTGATTGATATTTGTACTTCAATAAAATGAATAAAAAATACTGGAACAACAACAACAACAACAAAAATAAAATAAAATAAAATTCTATTTCCATAAAATTGATAAATTAATAATTCACTCACTCCATTTTTACATAGATTTATTAGCATAATTTTATATAATTCTCTTCAAATAAATTCTGAGCCACATAATTACTAAAGTCAATTTTATTAATTTGTATGTAATGGACTATAGTATCATGATGTATTATATATAAGTTAGGTAGCAAACAGTTAAGATATAAATCATATTCAAGATGGAAAATGTTAGTAGATTTCATAAACTTAGAACTTTAAATGAAAAAGAAATGAAGGGCTTATATAAATAGTATTGGGTCAACAATGAATTGCATTGCTTGTTAGAATTTCAAAAACTATATGTAAGTATTGTAGGTAAGGAGGAAAAATTTTTGATATCTTAGGTTCAACATAATTGACCCTTAGAGCTTTTTTGTTTGGGTCCTATTAAGAATGTAGTATTGGAACTCTTGATATTGTTAATAACATAGTGAAGGATTAAGTTGTAAATTTTATCATGAATAAAGAACAATTGATATGCTTGTATAACATTAAAATACACCCATGACAAAAGTATTTATTATGAATGGTAAACACATACTAATAAAATTAGACAAAAGCAGAAAAGGTACTAAGACATAAGCAAGAAGTGCTACATATACTACATACTATAGTGCCTCAAAAAAGCACGTAGACTTTATCATTTTAAGCCATCACAGTTGTAAAGACTTTTACCTTTGATATCCACAGTTTCCACCAGAACATTTATGAGGAAAAAGGAGTCCAGGTAAATTGAGCCCTTATATAACTTTCATATGAATTCATTCATGTGATTCAAAATATTTTACAACATTCTGCTGTCAAAACCTATCTTTGAAAGATTCATAAACCTAATACACTTTTCCTTTAATTAACTGATTTGTTGAGGTAAAACTAAAACAGTATATGGAAGGAAGGAAGGTAAGGGCTTTTCATGTAATATATTATGACTCTGAATCCTATTAAACACAGTTTTACAAGATGTGAGCACTTTTGTGTTTGCTTAGAAAAACCATGCTGACAAGCCTGTATCTCATTAAATTGGAGATAAAGCCCAGTATTCTAATTGTAATCAGTGAATTAGATGCAGAAGCTTATAAGTATTTTAACTTTTTTAAAAATTAATTTTATTGAGAAAAATTGCAATGAGAAAGCTTCAAAACAAGTTGATAGGAGAGTTACAACAATTAATACATTGCATATTGCTATCATTGTAGTAGTCATTCATAGCACAAGATGTAAACATGATATCCTCTCAAATACTATTAGTACAAATCTTTCTTCTCATTGAATTAAGAGAAAGTAGCTATATATCTATCCTACTTTGTATATAGAGACACAAAACAGTCCTTCAGTCGTATCTCCTTTCTTGCTTAGTTTTGTCAGAGATGGGTATTTAATTGCCATCCAAATATTGTAGGTGCATGAATTCATCAAAGTATTCCAATAGAGTCCAGTAGTAACCCACCACAATAGTAGTGGGTTATCTCCAGTACAGGCAATGTCCAAAGTTGTTGACTTGAGCCTTCCACAGCTCAGAGTATCAATATAGCTTCACTTTTCATACCTTGTTTCTACACTTCTTTGTTGGATGGTTAAGACCAAGATAAAGGAAGACCTATATAGTAAGAAATGCAACTTTTGTGTATGAAGGTCAGTCAAGTCCCCTCAGGACTTATCCTGAAACCCTGTACCACACTTTATAGATCCTTTGTCAGGTAGCCATATGGAGGAGTCACGGCCGTTGCTTGACCAATTTGCTCTCTGTGAAAGCCTGAGAAAATGTTTTCTCCATATGACTGACTCTCCTTAGGCACACTCTACAACATCATCACATTCCTCTGTGGCCCCATAATCTCCTTTTCAGAAAATTTTGGACACAACTGAGTTACATGACGTTATAGCACAGGTTCTCCTATGTCCTGAATCCTCACTGAAAGGCTAGAGCCAAAATGTTGGCTGTCCTTGCAGTCATTCTTCCTCTCTAATTTTTGGTCTGAAAACTTAGGTTGTTAGCCCTCCAGAAGAGAAGCTTATTATTACGCCATGACATATGCAGTTGGGTTTAACCTCACTATCTGTCTGAATATCAAGAATCTTAGGCATAAGATAGAACATGTAATTTTCATCAAGTATTGATATGTTAAAGTGTAAATCTCTACAGAATATGGAAAAATTTTAAAAACAAAAAATATTTAAACAATATGAATAAACAATTACATACTTTTGCACAGAAATTTAGAAACCTAACCACATACATATATCACTGGAGCAGGACAGTCCTGTGACTTTTTTGGTCTCTTTTTCATTTATTACCATTTAAAAAAAACAAAAACATTTACTTGGGAGACAGTGTGGCAATAATTGGTATGTCATGACAAGTAGTACATATTTAGAAGACCAGAATTACAGGCGTTGCAAGCATGACCCTACTATTACACACTGCTATCTTCAGTGCAGTTGCTTAGTTCACAATTATCAGCATGTATAATTAGTCAGGGTGAGAATCCTACCAAGTAACTTCTAGTTTGAAAAACATGGGGCCTGGGGAGATGGCTCAGTGGAATAAGTGCTTCCCTGAAAAACCTGCTGATAGTTCTCAGGATCATTGCCTTACCCATCTTGTGCATATAAACATATGACTTTGCCCCTGTCATGTTTCCTAGTTTTTCTCCTGCCCTCTCTTCATTGTCTAATCCTCAAGTTCTCATTTTCCTTTTAATTGTGTTATACCTTTCTATTTGTACTTCTTCTTTTGAGTTCTTATACTAGGGACACTATATGACATTTACACATGTGGGTCTAGTTTATTTCACTTATGAGCATATCTTCAAGTGACACTGACTCAAATATAAATGCTTTAAGTTTATCATTCTTTATAGCTGAGTAATATTCCATTGTATAAAAACACCAAATCTTTTTCATCCACTCCTCGGGTGATGGGCATCTTGATTTTTTCTAACATTTGTCTATCACAAATTGTGCTGCTATAAACATAGGCAAACATATAGCGCTCTGATATGACATTTTCAGTTCCTCCAGGAAAATTCCCAGTAGAGGGATAGGTGGCTTGAATGGGATTTCCAGTCCTATTTTTTTAAGCAGTTCCACACTGATTTCCATAATGGTTGTACCAGTCTACATTCCCACCAGCAGTGGAAAAGGGTTCCTTTTTCCCCACAGCCTCTCTGACATTTGTTCTTAGTTGATTTGTTTATGATAGCCATTCTTTATTTTAAACTTTGTAAAAGTATTATTTTCTGGCAAAATTTCTATGGCATGCTTATTTGGTTTTATTTAATCTCAAGAAACAAAATTTTATGACTACTCCAAAAATCATAGCATTGAAAACATTTTAATTTTTGGTAAGAGTTCACAGGGTCTCACTGTGTAGATCATAGTCATAGTGAGCTGCCTGTGTTCAGACTCCCAAGAGCTGGCAGTACAGGTACATGCCACCACGTCTGTGTCAATTGCAGTCTCAGCTCACCCTGTTGTGAGACCAGCATGGCAGGCCCAGGGATTGAACTCCTGGTCCCTGCATCTGCCTAAGCAGGTGCTTTAATCTGCTGAGCTATTTGGCTAGCTCTGCATTATACACTTCAACTGGCTAAATTTTATAGTAAATCTCAAAGCTATTACAAAAATTATTTTATTATTTTTTGACTTCTAGTAAGTTTCTAGGCAAGTAAGTACTCCCTAGGTTAATCTACACATGTATAAAATTTTAAAATAAGTTGCAAGTTTGAGATATTAACATGTACATGTATTTTTCAAAATTATTGAATTTTAACTAAGATGCAGTATTTTCCAAAGCATAAATGCAGAAAGACATTGCAAAGTTTAGACTACTGTAGGTATGAATTTTACCACACATAATTATTGAGTCACAACACCAATTATTGAGTTGTATTGAGGCACCTTCTGATCACTGGTAACTGAATATTTAGATTTCATCACAATCAAAGTAAAATTTTTTGTCTTAGAAATTAGTACTGATGTCATCAATAAATTATCCCACTGATGAGTTCATAGATGACTAGGCAATCAGGATGTAGGGCCTTATTGGACGAAAAGGATCACTGGTAGATGGCTTTGACTTTTATGCTTTCTAAATGTCTTGGGGCAAGTAGTTATTCCCTGCCCCACCTTTTTATTATAATATTCTGCCTCTCTTCATATCCTCAGCAATGAAAACTACAAAGAATATAAACAAAAGCCATGGTCTAAAATAAGTGGTTTTCTTTAATTCATGTATGTTATTTTGTTTCAACAACTGGATGGAGGGCCTGGGAAGATGGCTCAGTGGAATAAGCACTTCCCTGGCAAGTGCAAGGGCCTGAGTTCAATCCCTGGTTCTGCCAAAAAAAAAAAAAATCAAAACCTGGGTGATGACAAACATACACTGACAATGCAGCACACACATAGCTGATTCAGTTGTTCATGGATAAGATACAGAATGGTGAAAGCGAGGGCTAGGCGGAGATTCTGAGCACAGTAACTTACACATTTCATTAAAGTACTCCTGAATATATGAAACTCTTTTGCTATCTTGAGTGTTTTTTTAAGGCTTCTAATGCTACAGCCAGACTATGACTTAAGGTAGAAATAGGTACATGATGGACACTAAAGACCAACCCTATGTTCAGTGTGGGTCACAGAAAACCCACAATACCTGAGAACTTCTAATGATAAACTAAAACAGATAGTTTACTTCTCTTGAGTCATAAAATTAGCATTCCTTATATTCCCAGGAAAACAAACACTGTGATTTTACCAGTGCGGTACTAAACCAGTACTGAGCTCCAGACTGCCAAGGGGGAAGAGAAAGACGCTATCAACCAACACAGAAAGGCCTCAAGAATTTTGTGAACCTCATGTCTGAAAATACCCAGGACAACTTTAGAACAGCACTAGGACTGAAAATCCCAGGTAAGGCATGGAACTAGCCTTCCTGACTTGGTACTTCTGGATGTGCTAGAGAAGAGTGACAAAATACCCAGCAGCTTCCAGGCAACCAGCATGAATAGGGTTAGCTCCACTAGGGAAGAGAGAAGAAAGAATTTAAGGAACCCCAGAGGCACACCTTTAAACAATGTGGCACAACTGTGGACTGCTGAGAACCAGCGGCAGCTAACAGATGAGGCATCTGTGAGGCTGAAGGAACTCCCTTTGAACAGAGGATGCAGGCAGAGTTGAGTGCAAATGGCTGACTCTCAAATACTTGTGTGCTCAGCAGCAGTGTTTGCAGCTATAAATCAAAGCTCTCTTTGTATGTGGACCAAGTGAAGAAGAAATGCTCTTTCCTGTGGATTGGTCTTTTAAACAGCATGTGCACACACACCACTAGCATCGCCTTTGAATCTGCAGCACAGTGTTGGAGACTTCAAACATTGTTTTGATGCTGAATTTCCTATTGTCCACAGAGTGTTATATTAATAGGTTTTTCAGTTGTATATTTTTTTTAAACCAAGAGAATCTTAAAGAAGACCAACATATTTTTCCATCTAAACGCTGTGTTACAGGTACTGTAAATGGAGTAAATGGATGTAGTCTAATAACAAAAGAAATCAAGAAGCTGATATTCCTCTTTGTAAGGAGATCACTTTGAAAATTTCTCTCTTAGAACAATAAAAACAACTAAGGACCAGAAAGAAATAATAGATTTTTAGGACTCAGGTTAATATTTTGAAAACAGAGTAAAATAAATTTGCATTCAAAGCAGGTTTAAATATTTATTAGTTTTAATATCCACAAGGATTTTAGCTGTATTGGTCTTTGACTGAAAAAAGTCTTTCAAGTTAACCAAAAAAGTACAAGCCAACACAACAATTATCTACATAAGTTATGATGTCTTATTCAGAAATGATTATGCAATCGTTATTCAGCTTTAATTTTTCAACTAGTCACTGGCTTCATTTTTATGCCAAGTACCCAGATTTATTGAATAAGTTAAAGGGAAAATCCTTATAAGATAGAAATTTCTTTATGATTTTAGAAGAATCTGTTCTGTTTTCTCTGTTGTTTACTTTGCCAGACCTTCTCTTTTTTGTTTTGTTTTGTTTTACAAGTCTGCTTTTCTCTTTCTTTCTTTCTTTCTTTCTTTCTTTCTTTCTTTCTTTCTTTCTTTCTTTCTTTCTTTCTTTCTTTCTTTCCTTCCTTCCTTCCTTCCTTCCTTCCTTCCTTCCTTCCTTCCTTCCTTCCTTCTTTCTTTCTTTCTTTCTTTCTTTCTTTCCTTCTTTCTTTCTTTCCTTCAATGTTATTCATTTTAATAAGAAAATAAAATAGCAATGAATCAGTTTCAAAACAGTTTAGTAAGACAGTTACAGTAATTAATACATTGCATATCGTTGTCTTTGTAGTGGTTATTCAGAGGACAAGATACAGACATGATATCTTATCTAGACAATATTAGTAGAAAACTTTCTTCTCTTTGAACTAAGAGAAAGTAGCTGTATACCTGTCCTAACTATTTTCATACATGTATATATTTTTTCATTACAAAATGGTCCTTTGTTTATGTTATTTATTTATTTATTTTTGGCAGAACTGGGGATTGAACTCAGAAACCCTTGCATTTGCCAAAGAAGTGCTTATTCTAAGCCATCTCCCCACCTAGGTCCTTTATTTATACTCCCCCACATGTGTTTTATTTTGTCAGGGGTGGGCGTCCCCCTGCTGTTAGAGAAGCTGTATTTGGAGAAGTCTTTAAATAAACTTTTCATCAGCTTTCCAAAGCTTCTCAATCACAAAATGTGAGTGAATTTAGTGAAGAGAAGTTTTTATTTCTTTTTTTCCCATGCCAAGTTGTTGGCAAGGAACAGGACGTTCATATAGCAAGGAGTACTGAGGCTACTAGTCTGACAACTTCCACTTCAGACTGATCTCTGTGATAGTAATAATTTTCCAGCAGAAGTTGTTTTACCATGATTTAGTGTTATGTTTTCCTTAATGAATTTTGCAAAGGCAAAAATGGATAACAGATTCAGAACACTTACTTATTCTTAAGAGGAAAAAGCTGTCTTTTTGGTACTTTTCTCAGTTTCTAAATTAAGTTCAAACATTTGGTCTCAAACCAAAAATTTTAAATAAAACTGGAGAAATTTTTACAAGAAATATTATTGTAAATGTTATTTGTTCAGTTGAAAGCATATACACTCACTTGAAAAATAATAACTTATTCCTATAAAGTTAACACATGCACATAGTTTTAAAGACAAACCATTCTATAGAATTTAACACAAACATTAGTCCAAGATTTTTCTCTTTTTTGAGACTAATTTCTATTTCCCAGAAATAACTACTTTCAACTTTTCAATTTTTTAAGGTCCTTTACTACATACATCTAAAGATTTGCTTATTATTTATTTCTTAACTTTTAGTTGTTTTAGGTGTTAGACATTAACTTTGTTTTAGTTAGAAAGGAGCAAACTTTGTACATGTACTCCCTTCCCTTTTCTCAAAATACTCACGTCCTCTTATCCTCCAAATAAAACTACAGTAATATTTCAGAGCACAAATGCTTCCATTTGCAGAACATTCAGTTCACAGATAAGTCTTTTGCAGAATTTTGATTCTACTTACAAACTCTGCTTTGAGTGACAAACATGACCATAATCATATTCCCCAGATGGACATAAGTGGAACAGTCTTACCCCAATGATTCCTGTGTGGCTTGCTTGGATCCTGAAACTCAGCTTTTGCTCAATATTGTGAAGACAAAGAGAAGATCTGACTGCGTTGAGCACAAATAACAGTGAATAAACCAGTGCTTGTGCTCTGGTTCAAGAATGGAGAAGCAGTTGCCTAGTCAACACATCAATTATTCTACTCCTGGAGTGGAGGACTCACAAATTCAGAGTAAAGAGATGCAGCCAACAGAGTAAAAAGGTAACTTGCAAAATGGGAAGGAAATTTTTCCAGCTATTTCTCGGAGGATTAATATCTATAATACATTAAGAACTCAAAACATAAGGCCAGCCTAACTGCATAGTGAGACCCTGTCTCAAAAAGACAAAAAAAAAAAAAGAACTCAAAACAATTAGACTCCCCCAAATAAAAGACCTCATCAAAGAACAGCAAGTTTGAATAGATACTTCATAGCAGGACAGATGGCTAATAAAATATGCTCAAAATCACTGGCCTTTAGAAAAATGCAAATGAAAACACTGAAATTCCATCTTTCCAGAAGATGGTGATGCAGAAACAATGTCCATCATAAAAAATTCACATAATAACAAATGCTGGTGAAACTGCAGGGTAAAAGGAAACCTCTTTATTGTTGTTAGGGGCATATACTAGTAAAATTGCTATGGAAATCAACTGGAGATTCCTCAAAAACAGAAACTAAAAACTAGAATTTCTGGGGCCAGAGAAATGGCTCAGTAGAATAAGTGCATCCCTGGCAAGTGCAAGGGCCTTGGTTTCAGGACCTTGCACTTGCCAGGCAAGCACTTAAGACACTGAACTATGTTCCCAGCCCTCATGAGGTTCATCTTATATGGGAAACCCAAATTATAAATAGGGAGCAAAATAAAAGATAGATACTAAGAAGTAGGGAGATCTTTGGCCATGAGAAAATGATCATGAGATTCAGTGATGAGGAGGGAAAGTAAGAGAAGACAGTAAAGGGAATGGAAGCAGGTATTAAGATGTGTTGTGTACATATGCCAGCTAAATACAAGGGCTGTAAACGTTATTCACTCCTAAGACACACAAATAAAAAAATTAAGAAAGAGTAGGTTTGTGAAGGGGAGAAATGTTTATGTTTCTTTCTTGAAATAGGAAGAGATTTTCCAAGAATTATTCTCAATCTTTTTTCTATTTCTTTTCAGCCATCCTCAGGTCAACAGTCAACTACCATGTTCCTGGGATTGGGTCACTTCTTATGGAAATTAGACTCTAATAAAGCTGGAGGTCTTCTAGAGATCATTTAGGCTGGCATTGTGGCCCTGGTCGATTTCAGTTTATTATCATGAACAGAAACTTCTAAACCTCTAGGCTCAGGTCTCCAATAAAATCAAGCTAGCTGTGTAAGGTGCTATGCAGGTATCAACCGTACCTACATTACACAACTTTGATCAATAGTTTGTTCAGATAGCCATTCTACACTGGATGATTTTTTTTTTTTTTTCAGGATTTCGAAGGCCTTGTCTACATTTTTCTAACTTTTATTGTTGGTTTTAAGGTACTTTCTAATATCATTTTTTATTTATGACTTGTAATAAATTGCTTACTATTTTTCACTCTGGGAGCTTGCCATAGGCTTTTATTCTGTTGTGTTTTTGTTGTTGTACTCAGCATTATGAGATTATATGAAGACATACCTTTTCAGAGATATAATCATTATTTTACTCTTTTCACTTCTCTCAACTTGGAAATTTATATTATCCAGTGATGAGGAATATTCTTGAGCTATTTCTTTAATCATCCCCTCCCTCCTTTCATCCATATCCTCTTCTGACACTCCTAATTGGTCTAGTTGTAGAAGTCCGGGTCTACTTTCTTTTTCTCTCCCTACACACTGTATATTTATTAGATTTTTTCTCCCTGAGACAGTTATTGAATTATGCTTTCAAGCCTTCTACTGGATTTTTTGTTTAAAATTTTAGACAGTATTTTTATTTCTGAAAAGTGACAAATGATAGGAGCAAACCTTTAGGCTCTGCCTGTAGTGGAAAAGGACAGCTGTACCAGAACACATGAGCTTTTTCTTTTAAAATGGAGATGGTCCTACAAATCACTTTGCTTTCTTCTCCCTATACTTTCCCTTTTAGAAACACTTTTTATCTTTGTTCCAGAACATTTCAGGCTTTAACATGAATATCAATTTAGTTTTTGTTAGTCTCCTTCATGCTAAACAAATTATAGTTTTCTTTTGGATACTGTATATCAGCATCCACTCATAATCCATCTTTCAGACTTTTTTCTCTTTTAATAAATTTTTTTATTGAGACGTTTGTAGTGTTTCAGGATCAATTTCATTGTGAATGTTTGGTATATGTACATGATGTACCTCAATTCTATTGTGAATGCCTTCTCCCCCCACTCATCCTATCCTTATCTCCCTGTCCCCTTCCCCTTTGCAGCTGACCATCTCCCTGTCTTTTTAAAAATCTATCTTTCTATTTTGCTCTTTATTTTATTAATACTTTGCTTTTCTCATATGACAGAACCATCTGGTGTGTAAGCTTATTTGTGTGAGTTATTTCACTTAGAATCGCTTTCAAGAGACCTCAATTTTCTACAAATGGCTCAAAGTCATGCTTCTTTAGAGCAGGGCCATGCTCCTGTGTAAATAAATATTACAGTTACTTTATCCATTTGTCTGTTGATGGACATATAAGTTTCCTTAAGGATTCAGCTCTTATGAACTGTGCTGTTGGGAACACGGATATGCGTGGATCACTGCAACATCCATCATGTCCTTAACTCCTTTGAAGTTAAGGAAAATAGCTTATGTTTTGTTACCCTTCCTGTTATCTTTGTCATGGTGGGTTTTTGTCTCTATTTCTTTATTTTTATTTAAATTTGATTTAAAATGTGGTAGTGATACATCATGTATTTGATTTTTCTGCTTATCCAGAAGTCCCTGAATGTGGATATAGCTGCATGTTTTTGAGAAAACTTTGGTCTATTGAATTTCCTTAGGAGTCTATTGTGGCCCCTGATTTCATGTAGTCAGTTGATACCAGGGGACAAGCAGCACTGTGCAAAAGTACAGGAGAGAAAAGCTGTTCAGCCCATAGCATTCAAGGAGCAGTGAGAGAAGGACCTTGGAGGGTGAAATGCCCTTCTAGGTCCTGCACCAGTGGTTCACTTCTTCAGACCTGATTCCATTTCTTGTGACCATATTTAGCCTCTGTACTCATTAATGGACGAGCGCCTGCTGATATGTATAGCACAACACTAACCCAATCGTAATTTACACATATGAGTGATAGGTTTGTGTTCCTATGGTACTCCACCAAGGCCATCATGGCAATGATCCAGTATGGCGTTGGGTCCCCAAACCTCAATGTGTCCCTCTGAGGATAACTTTCATATTCTTCTAGTTTCAAAATAAACTTCCCATTTCCTTTTAGCATGTGCCAACAACCCTCCAAACCTTTCCCTATAAGAGGCTTTGCCCCCCTTATAAACTCCACCTCTGGACAAACCCAATAAAGACCGATTCCCCAGATTCCTCTTCCAAGGGTCCTGGCAATCTCCAGCAACTCTACCATGCCAGCCATAAGTGCTTTCTTTTTACCTCTGTCAGTACCTCTTCAATTTGTCGAAAACCTTACAATGAGAATTTTGGAAGGTATTTTAGATCTCAACCATAATACTGATGATTTGAGGAATTCTGTTGATTGGCAGTGTGAAGATAATCTCACACTTCCAAGTAAAATAGTTTTGAGGTGAACATGAGGTTAAAGCAATAGCACAGAAAGTTTGGGTGGTGCAGCTAGCCACGATGATATGATTTTGGACTAACTTTAGAATGAGTCTAAAAGAGACCAAAATTCTGATACATTTTTTAAAAATGTCTCACAAAATGCCTTTTTATGAGAGGCCTGGAAGCCCATGGGAAGGAAGCCTAGCAAATTTCTCTTAAAACATATGTCACCAACAAAATTAGACAGCTGAGGTAATGCTGGTTGCTTTCATTCCCTTCACTCTCATTACACTGTTAGGCGATGATCTGAGATAAGCACCTTGGTGGGATCAATGAGACAAGGATGTGCTGGAAGTTATTTGTCTGGGGCCATTTCCCTAGATTCCTGTGTTCCTAGTGTAGTTCTTTCACTTAATTTCTACATTCTTTTCTCCAGAAAAAAAGCCCTAGCATACTTATTATGGCTGGTAACTTTTAACAAAATATTGGATTTGACTTCTAAATTGATCCTTATTTGCCATTATTTACCAAGAGAAAGACAAATAAGGTACTAATTTTCACCAAATTTATGAAAGCATAAGAACCTGTGTTTATTAGTTTTTGTCACTATAAGAAAATACTTATTATAAACACATTAAAAGAAGACATTTATTTTGACTTATTGTTTTAGAGGCCTTAGTGCATTTACTCTGCTGTCTATTGGATGTGGGGATCCTGTAGAAAGGAAGAAGCATAAGGTGCTCTACAGCTGCTCACCTCTTGGAGCCCGGTAGCAAAGAAAAAAAAGGCAAGGCCCTAATATGCCCTTAAAGAGAAGTCACTCAATGATGTAACTTCTTTCCACTAGACCTCACCTTCCAAAGGCATCATTACTTGAAAACAAGTTTTCAACACATGAGCCTTTGGGGAACCTATAAGAATCAAACCACAGAAAGCTATTAAAATCATAGGAAATTACAAATTGTTGATTAAGGGACCACTGTGAAATTTTTTTCAAGTTTTTTGGGTCTTGCTCAATTTTCTCAAAGATATAGCCAGTATCCTTGGGTAGTTCTTTCACTTAATTTCTACATAGACTGAGAGTGAAAAGGGCTTTCATATCACTTCTAGAATAGTTTGAAAATGAGAGCCTTCTAAGTTCCAATCTATATTTGGATATATATATATATATATATTCTGTAAATTAGAATGAATTAGAAAAATTTCACACTTACTTTCAGAATTAGCTCCTAGAAAGAAAACATACTTTAAGAAACCAACAGGTTTTAGGAACATCTTAGTGGTCAAGTAAAGGTATAAAAGTCCACATTAGTTAGAGGCTATATAAATAAATGCAACTGAATATTTGATATGAATAAAATCATGCATATCAATTCAACTACCAGTCTTTTTTTTAGTGGAACTGGGGACTGAACACAGGTCCTTGAACTTGTCAGGAAAGTGCTTATTCTACTGAGCCATTTCCCCGGCCCTCAACAAAAAGTCTTTTAAACAGAGAAAATTAACTTTTTATTCTACATCCCTAAATTTCAAAATGATGGTACAAATTAAGTAATAGTAGCATTGATATTACTATTACATTAGTATTAGCTAACATTGTCATTGATTACTAGCATAATCAACCTTGTAGCTTCTTAATAAATCTTTGACAGGGAACTTTAGATTTCTTGTCACCTGGAAATTGGTTCTCTCTAAAACCCTCTTTTCCACAGTGACAGTTATAACTATGCAAGATCTAATCTTTCTTAATCTCTTTTTCTCCTTTACTTTCTCCTTTTTATGGTTTGCAATCATTAATAAGTATTAAGTACTTGCTTTCATCAGTTACTGTCATCAAACTTTGACAAGCATTCTCTCAATCAATTCTCGTATTGAGTTTACATAACAGTTTTATCTTCAGTTTATGTATGAGAACTCAGAAAGTTAAGCATTGTTCTACAACTGGCCCAAATTCACTAAAGTGGAGTGCAGTGGGACATAGACTCATTAATGGAATTTTTATCATGCCAAAGCCAGTGTTCTCTGTGGCTATATCATCCAGTCTAATGACCACAACCTTTACTTGTGTTCATTGCTAGATGAGATCTAGAGGGGATGGTCTCTGCTAGGGCTACTCCTTTCCTGTCCTACAGGCATAGCTTTTTCTACTCATGAGCACTGTCAGAGTAGACTGACCCAGGGTTGGACTGTGGGCCCCTGAGGGAACTATTCTTTTACCTTCAGTCACGAGCCTCCAAGGTTTTTACAGAGCCATGGAATTCTAATTATTCCACTTCTCCAAGCCTCAATAGTCACAAAGAAAAATCCTCACAGAAAATCTTTCTTCTTTCTCAGCCTTCATCAAAATCTAATGCTTTAATGATAAAGAACATCTCTGGTGTATAAGATCAGAAGAGCAAAACCATCAAATTCTATTTTGGGATAGCTGAGGGATTGTTATTTTCATAGTGAGTGATTTCTTTATTTGTGTGAATCTTACATACAGTGGTCTTTTCCAGGAATAAGGCCTAATCTAAAATGATGGCTTCAGAATTTAGATACCACAGAATAAGTGGAATTATTAATGAAAAAAGAATGAACTCCCAGATAGTAAATATTACTCATTTAATGACTTTTTGACAGATATTTCATTAATTTTGGAAGTGTTCGGGATTTGAGCATAAATCTAATGCATTGTTTTAAAATATTTATTTATTTATTATTTATTTATTTATTTAATTTGATACAGGGTCTTGTTACACAGCTCAGCCTTACAATGATCCTCTAATCTCAGCCTCACCAATGCAGGGATTATATGTATGAGTCACAACATCAAGTTTCTGTGGCTAGCCATGTATGAGGTTGGCATGGCATGTGGTACTAGGGATTGAAGCTGTATCCTTATGTTTGCCAAGCAGGCACTTAGACTGCCAAGATATCACTCTAGCCCAATCTATTTCATTTTTGAAAAGACAAAATATTTCAGTAGGACAATATTTTATTGTTTTAGTTATATCTTTTTTCAGCTATTTCTATAATTTGTTTTTTCCAAATGATGATTCCTATTGTGCCTACCAAAACTCATGTTGAAATTCAGTTGTCAATGTAACATTATTGAAAAGTGGTAGAATCTACCGGAATTAATAAGTTATAATGGCTCTACCTTCATGAGAGAACTAATGCCATTCCTCTGAAAGAGGGTTACTTACTGAGAGTGAATTTCTATAAAGTGAATTCAGCACTTTTTGCTAATCCATTATTTTTTTTTCTCACCATGTGATCATTCTTGCTATGGTCTTCTGTTTTTCCATCATGTATAGAGCAGCTTCTGGATTCCACCAAAAGCAAAACAGACATTGGACATGCTCTTGGACTTCCCAGTTGTGAGTCGCTAAACCTCTTTACATATCACTCAGTTTTGAGTATTTGATGTAAAACAAAGAGTAATAAAAGATGTGGAAGATAAAGACACTAATGAAATGAAAAACCAAAACATGAGAAAGAACAATATAACAAGAATTGGTCTACTCAGGTCCAGTGAGTCCCTGACATCACAGCCAGTGTCACACAATCATATTCCCACAATGGCCTTGGCCACCAACACCAGGTGGGGATTTGCTATACTGTTCTTGTTCCTTATTCCTAAAGCAGTTTGTAGCTTTGGCTAAACAAACAAACAAACCACTGACTCTGTGAATGAGGGAAGGAAGTGACAGAAAGAAGTTCCTTAATGTATCTAAGCAAAACTACAAAGCTATTAACATAAGGGTGAAGGGCTAATGACCAAGATGCTAAGAAGTAAAACATGTTGAAGAAGAAAAATTAGTGTGATAACATGGAACTGATGGCTGACCTAAGTACAAAATGTTGTTGTCACATAATAAAGACAAGAGATCCTGACAACTTTGCCAACTGTTACTTAACAATAAAAAAGAGTATCAACTTTTCAGGAAACATTCTAGGTTTCCTGTTACATAATTTCAAGTAATTTATAATAACATTTTATTTTATTTCCAGTTTTATTGTTAAAGCAAGGTGATCAAAGTTATAGGCATTTTTTATTATTAGGTACACCCCATCAGTAAACATGATGGCTAAAAGAGTTATTCATTACTTAAATGAATAAATAAGCAATATAATTACTAGTAGGCATAAAATATGTGAGTGACATACAAAGGATTTTTTAACATTTAGACTTACTAGTCAATTGTACCTCTGGGGAAGTATTTTTATAAAGCACAAAGAAATGTGATCCAGGCCACAGTTATTAGGTGCTCTCCTAGTGTAAAGACACTTAGAAATAAGGGTAATTATTATTTTTAACCTGTTTTTACTTTATAAAGAAAATAAGAAATAGCAAAAAAAAATTAGAAATGATACAGAATTTCACTAAACAAAACAATAGTAATTGTTTTGTAATAGTAATATAGTTCTTATATTACATATTGCTGTGTTCAATTTAGTTGTTTAGATTACAGATATAAGCATGCAAAATTGGTCTAAAAAGTCACAAAAAAATTTAAGAGGAGAAAGAAAAAAATTAAGCATTAACTTCTTCTAATAGACCAGCAGAAATCAGCAGTACAATTATCCAAGCTGCCTGTGTATATACATCTATATTTCTTTTTGTGAAAGAAGGAAGAGAAAAAGACATTATTATTTGCACTAGTCTGTTCTTGTTTCTGTGACACGGTCCCTGATACCCACAACTTAAAAAGGAGAGGTTTAATGTGGCTCATGATTTCAGGAGATCTGGTTCAAGACGGACTGGTTCTAAGGTGGGAACGTCATGCAGGAAGGGCATGACAGGGCAGAGATGCTTTGATTCACGGCACACTGAAAATGGAATGGTAGACAGTGCCAGAGAGGAGGGGACAAAGACCCTAGGCCATTTCTGTACTCCTCATGCAGACCCATACACAAGGTGCTTTTCTCATCTCATCAGCAGCTCTTAAACATCTCAAACAGTTGACAAACCATCTTAATGGTCACATTTCTAGGTATCAAATCTAAACTCTTAAGGAAGATTTCATCAAGATTTGGATGATAAATAAATAAAGATTGAAGCTACGAGTCTTTAAACGTAAGTCTTCCGGTTTTCAACTGAGAAAAAAACATATAATTTGGAACCTAAGCACATTAAAACTAAGGAGCAAAATTTTCTATACAAGTAACATTTTAAAATTAAGTCTCTTAAACATCAAAGTCTTGCCATATAAAGTACATAACAACTTGATTAGGTGATTTGAAGGTAGCCCTGAAACAAAACCTTATGAAAAATTTATTTGTGAGCAAATACTGATGAAAACCTCAGATTTTATAGATTAAAATAAATTATTAGAGTTAGAAGATTCAAAACTAAGGTCAGGATTATAGAACTCAGAGACAGATGACTCAGGTTTAAGTCCCTTCTCCAGACCTCCTCTACTAGCTTCATGGCCTTGTACTCTTTGAGATGTGGATACCTCCTACTTCATAAGCCTGAAGTCAGGTTAGGTTAGCTTCAGTACCTCTTGACAAGGTTTACATGAAGGAATAGATAAGGGCTGGGATCTTGTCTGAAGAATAATCTCCAGAAGGGAATATCTGCTTCCCAGCCTCCTCAATAGGGCTATTGACTGGATTCAGCTCCTCAAGACTGTTGGTTGGATTGACAACTTTAGAACCATAGTAACTGCTGGCCAGGGGTTGAGCTCTGGCCCTTGCCTCATAAGCCTTTCCAAAATAGCAACTTATTTCATTAAAGCCAATAAGAAAGATACCGGTAATTAAAGAAAGAAAATAAGTGATCATCTTTATAACCTAATTATTCAAGTGATGTCACTTCAATCTCATTTTCTATTGGTACAAGGTGAAAAATGCTAAGAAGTCAAAGTATGTGAAGATTATCTTGCCACAGAGACTGCCTGCCTCAGAGGCCCAGAGAGATTATTTGTGTGAATACTCAAGAGTGAGAAAAAGAAATCTAATTCAGAGAAGACTTTTCTGAGAAAGAGGAAATGGTAACTGTGAAGAGTAATAGGTGAGAGTGGCCTTGATGTGCCCAAAGGACAGAGTGGAATGCAGAGCTTCCAGAGCAGAGGGAGAGGGCAGGGAGTGCTGGCAAAGAAGTAAGAGAGGCCAGCACCCAGGATCTTGAATATTGCACTGCTGGTTCCTATTTTGCATGAAATGAGATGTCTTTAGAAGAACTTAAGAAATGCATCACTTCCTGGCCTTTGGTTAAGATCAAGTTTCGAAGAACTTAAGGAATGGAGTCACAGAAATGATCCACCTTAAGAGAGATTCTGCTTGCTGTGGTGGTGGACAATGGCAAACATAAGTAGAATCAGGAGAGAGGCCAGGGCAAAGGTCTAGGTGGGCAATGAGGTTTGCAGAAAAAGTGTTAACAGAAAGTGGATAATAGAAAACATTCACTCATTGTGAACTGTGGTATTATGGTTGCCTTTGTTACTTAAATTGATGAAACTAAAACAGCTGTAGGCATCACTATTGCCCAAGAAACTTGTTCTAAATACAGATTTGAGGTTCTACCTGTAGGGACAATGACTTAGAGTGCTTTGAGGATAAGGTAGTAGAAGCCTGCATTTTAAACACTTAGTTGACTTATCTGATGCAGGATGTCCGTGGCTCTAGGTTGAGAAACCTTACATTTGTCATTGTTTTTCACAAAATACAAAGGAAGTACGGTAGTAACACTTTCCCCCTCTAAACACACATACATCCACACATATGCACACATGTTGCAATTATTCAGTTTATTCTTTAGTGAGGTCTGACATGATCATAGAGAGATGAGGTGGTTCTGTTGAGAAAAATACAGGGTTAGATTCGTGGAGATGGACACTTTGCCACTAGCCTGCTTATCCCCTGCCCAGTTCTCAGGAAGGCAGAGCACAATTGTGGGCAAACTTTCTTTCTTATCTATTTTTTTCTTTAGATAATTCTGTATCTTGGCCTTTAAATACCTTTTATTTTTTCTTTTTGGTACCAGGAATTCAACTCAGGACCTTGAGCTTGCTGGATAGGCACTAAGCTGCTAAGCTATATCCGTGATCCTTAAATACTTCTATTTTAATCAAACTTTCAGTAACGTCTTAAAATAAAACATGTTGCATAGATTACCAGTACAGGTATTAAAAACTAGAATCATTTTTCTCTCATATCATCTTGACAATGGCAGCAGATTGTGTTTGACACATTGTTAATGACATGGAAGTTTGAAAAATTGCTTAGATGGGTGATAAAGCAGGCATGCTGTGTGCATAAGTTATGTACAGTGATAGAATGTAAAATCATATCAGCAGTTTAATGATATTTGTGTCTGGTTTCTTGTGTGTTTTTTTATGGATGGAGGAAAGCTTTGTTTATTTAAAGGATAATACTTGAATTCAAAGTTAAATAATCTTTTGCAGTTATTAGAACTGATCGAAGTCATATACTCCCCAATTCTAACTTTTCTTTTTAATATAACATTTTAATAGTAAAAAGTCTCTCAGCTAATTTATGTCTCTTTTAGACCATATAGAGTTAACCAATACTTTAATCCTTCTGTACCTTTCTAGAAATTTTTCGTGCCTATCATTTTGTAAGTCCAGATACAAGCATATTATATGTAATTCTTCTATACCTGCATTTTCTGCATACATAATTCTTTTCTTTGAACAATTAAATACATTTTTGTTAAACAAGAAATGCATTACAAACAAATTCAAGCTTCACAGAAGAGCAGACAATGTTGTCAAGTAAGAGTCCCTTGTATTCGGTTGTCCCGAGTCTCCCAGAACCTCTCTCCAGAAGAATCCTCTTGCTATCCATATCTTCTAGGTCTTTCTAGAGTTGGCCCAATCCTGGACCTTCACTCTTTACTGTGATGCATTTTTAAAGTAATTTATTGCTTCTGTTCATCTACATAAG
This sequence comes from Ctenomys sociabilis, assembly GCA_004027165.1. Classification (NCBI taxonomy): domain Eukaryota; kingdom Metazoa; phylum Chordata; class Mammalia; order Rodentia; family Ctenomyidae; genus Ctenomys; species Ctenomys sociabilis. Next base: position 83,399 of record PVKA01001937.1, on the reverse strand, counting down.
AGACAAAGTGCTTATGAGAAATGTGAGGTGCCAGTTTCTTTTCTCCTAGACATATGATGAGCCTAGGTTCAGAGGAATCAAAAATTAAAGAAGAATTCAAACATATGAGCTCCCCAGACATGTATAAGAAGGTAAAGAATTATTCGTCCAGCACAAACTTGACCTGCCAATGTAGAGATGAGGGTAGCTCTCTATAACTAACCCAGGACTAAGTCTTAGCCATTCTTAGCTTTGAACCTACTTGGACTAGAAGAAGATAAGATGTAAAAACACATTCTGCTTTACTGAGTTTATGTCACAGAAACAAACTGGCATCTAGTCGCTGGATAGAAGGTCTGGTCTCCTAGAACAGCTCCACCTGACTTTCCGAATCATTACCACTGAAGCTGTGTAGCTAGTTAGCTATATTGCAGCTTTCCTGAATAGCATAAAAACCTGGCTCATTTTTTAAAATAAGAATAAGTTTACTACCACTTGTGATAATCTTAGTGGAGGAGGTAAATGGGGAGTCTTAATGCTAATATTGTTCAAGAGCCTTTAATACCTGGCAGGGTCAAGTTGAAGACAGAGGTTGTGAGTGTGGAGGTGGAACTGTTACTCTTTATTCCTCAAAAACTCTAAGCTACAAATCTCAATGGTAAGTAGGACTTTAGTCCATCGTCCCCTTTTCTTTATTGTTATTTCCCACTGGAAATAACAGCCCATGGCCAGAGAGTTATCATTCAATAATATCATTCATTACCTTTTGTCGAAAAGCTGACATCTCATCAGAATCCTATAAATATCTCAAATTCTGAAAACATCCTACAATAGAAATAGTTTTGTGTAATTGTAGGTAATAATCACAAAAAGCAAGAGTTGGGTGTAGTATAGAGAAGTCCTTGCCAGAAGCATCAGTTCTGTTTGCCTGTTGGACTAGTCTTCCTAACAAGACTTACAGAGGAGCTATTGACTTATTTTTCTAATGTCTCAATCCAGTTGATCAATTATAGAAAGTAATATATACAGAGTTTCTTAAGCCACAAACTGATGGAGAAAGGAAAGAGAAAGCTTGAAATAGTAGTTATTGATATTTTAAGTAGGCAAAATTAATAGTAAATTTTCTTCTTACACAGCTAAAGCCTTGTCCCAAATATAACTTTTCTTGCCCAAGAAACAAAGGTAGTCATGGGATAACCTCTTATATTATTCTTCGTGGCAAGTTCGATTGGTACGTGGACTGCTGATGTGGTCTTCCATTTGGGCTCTGCCCTGCGGGAGCCTACTCTCAGCCTTAGGCAACCCTTCTCTGTTTAGAGACCTGGAGTTTTAGAAGCAGACTGGTTAAAATAGATGAACTGTGCCAGCAGAAGCCCAGAAACCCCTTGGTGGTTTTAATGCATCACAAAGGTGTGGCACCATTGCCTTGGACCGAATATGATCATGATACAAGTCTCTTTACACATTTACATTCTTTGATATAAAGACATAGAGACACATGTAATCATTTTAAAACTTTTTTAGACAATTATTTGATACAGGGTCTCGTTGTGCAATTCAATCTTGCAGTGTTCCTCCAGGCTCATTCTGCCCAGTGCTGGGATCACAGGCATGCACCACCATGCCCAGTTCCAAGGCCAACACAGCAAGCAGTCCTGGGGACTGAGTTAGGGTCCTTGCACTTGCCAAGCAGGTGCTTACACCACAGAACTATCTCCTCAGCCTTAAAGTCATGTTTTTTAAACAATATTCTTGTTCATTGAAAATGAATCGGTATTAGGACATTTAGTCATTGAAAAGCTATGCTGAAACTGTTTACAGCAATGAAATGGCAGAGAGGCGTTCCTACAACCCACATTCTCTGTGCTCACAGTGTTCTTCTTTCTCTGGATTCTCCTTTGTTATCCTCACATTCTCAGAGCCACCGTGCTCATTGTCAGTAGGTTAAGGAAAACAGACTTAGGTTTAGCATAAAGATATATTTGGCTATAAATCTCACTAGGTGAAAGACAAGAAATGTGTATCTGGAACAAGTTTTAAGCCAAAGGCAACTCTGCTTCCACAAGTAGCACTGGCCTTTCTCTAGGACCATGAGAAATAGCTGAATTCACAAGAGTCTGCTCATGTTCTTAAGTGGCTACTCAACATTTTAAGATACTAAATGTAATGTGAGGGGCCAAACCCTAGGCCCCACTGTCTTTGCTTAAGGATGCTTGAGGGCAGCAGCAGAGGGCTCAGGCCATGTTTGAATAGGCCGCTGGAGTGAGTTCCCTGGAAATAATTACGTTTGACTTCCCATGGAGCAGTGCTTCTGGGCAGTACAGGAAAGGTAAGCCTCCTCATTAGTGAAGACTCAGCTTATCAAGGCCAGTGACAGCATGACCTAAACTTTCAGTGGAAACACTGTGTGTGGTACAGACAGACCTCAGCTAAAACCATCTCTTTCTAGGAGTGGACATAAGGTACCATCACTAGTTCATGCTCCCACTCATTGCAGTCTTGCTCATTTGACTCATAAATTTTCCATCAAACTAATTTCTAGTAACTATCTAAGTGTATTTATATTTCAGTATTCTTGGAAGACTATGTTAACAGTTTTCCCCCTTTATTTATTATGGTCTGTCAGTTTTATTGTTGTCAGCATATTTGCTACATTGTTATTGATTATTCTACAAATTTCATCAATTTTTCCTTTCGCAGCAGATGATTTGGTATGCAGTTCATCCTGTCCATAGTTATGGTTTTTAACTTTGTTTCTGATTTGGGATTTAGATAATTGATTGAACTGTTTTACTTCTCTTAAAATAATTTGGTTACAAACTGCTCACACATATATACATATGATACTTGATAGACTTGCTCTCTGAGGCATGCTATAAGTAACAGTTGATGTCGACAAGACAAAGTTTTACATATTATATAAGAGTGGGGTTTCACATCTCTGACAAAGCTAAACAAAAAAGGAGATATAAAGAAGGACTATTATGTAGTGAAAAAATATATATATCTGTATATACAAAATAGGTAGATATACTGCTACTTTCTCTTAGTTCAATGAGAAGGAAGATTTGTATCACTAGTATTTAAACAAGATACCATGTCTGGAACTTGTACTATGAATAATTACTACAAAGACAACAATATGCAATGTATTAATTATTGTAACTGTCCTACTAACCTGTTTTGACACTGTCTTGTTGCTATTTCTTTCTCAATAAAAATAATTTTAAAAAATATCCTAGCTCTTGGAAGGCTGTAAACAGGCGGATCACCACAAGCCCGATCTAGTAGTGAGACCCTGAACACTGTACAGAACCCTTGCCTAAAATACAAAAATACAAAATAAATATAAAAATAAAAAATAAGCAACATAAAGAGCAAAGCAAGGAATGGTAGAAAGGCAGGGGAGGGAGACTTTAGGAGATGGAAGGGGCTACAAGGAAGGGGAAAGGAGTGAAGTATGACTATTGATCTGGAGCATTATTCCACATATTTGTTTGCCTCTTGTATTTTTTCCTCTAAGAAGTAAGTGTACATCTCAGATGCCCATTTTTGAATTGTGTCTTTAAATTAGGGGCCCTAATGTTTTTAGTCCTTTATAAATTCTAGATAGAAGACCCTTGTCTGAATGCTTATTAGTTAAGATGTTTTCTAAATTTGTGGGTTGTCTTTTCACTCCATTGGAAATTTCCTTTCACATGCAGAGACTTCTCAATAAGAGGTGGTCACAGTTGTTAATTTTTTCAAGTATTTCCTGTATAGTTTTTTTTTTTTTTTTCATGAAATGTTTGCCTAACATTTCAAGATTTCCACCTACATTCTCTTCCAGGAGATTTAGTGTTTCTGTTTTAATGTTTAGATCTTTAATCTATTTTGACTTTACTTTAGTGATGGTGATAGACCTGAGTGAACTTTTAGTTTTCCGCATGTAGAGAGCCAGGTTTTCCATTACCATTTGTTAAACAGGCTATCTTTATTCCAGTAAGCATGTTTGGACCCTTTGTTGAAGATCAGGTGGCTAAGTGTGTTTGTAATTGTATTTGCATCTTCTAATCTATTCCTTTGATCCCCAGGTCTGGTTTTTTTTTTTTTTTTTTTTTTTTTTTTGAGACTACTATACTTATTTTATCACAATAGCTTTGTTGTATAATTTCAAGTCAGGAATTGTAATTCTTTGTACCTTGCTTTTGTTGCTGATGATTACCTTTGCTCTTGTAAGGTTTTTCTTGTAGCAAATAAATTTTAACAGTGATTTCTCTAGGTCTGTGAAGTATGTTGGTGGCAGTTTGATGAGGATTCCATTAAATCTGTACAACAATTTTGGGAGTATGGCCATCTTCACAATGTTGGTTCTTCCTATCCAGGAGTAGGGAATATCTTTCATTTTCTGAAATCCTCTATGATGTCTTTTTTCAGAGTTGTATAATTTTCATTGAACAGATTTTTGACTTCTTTAGTTAGATTAATTCCTAAGTATTTGTTTTCCGTGGTGCTCTTGTAAAAGTTGTTGTTGGTCTATTTTCTCTCTCAGTGTATTTGTTATCTCTGTAGAGTAATGTTATAGACTTTTGGGTATTGGCTTTTATCCTGCTATACTACTAAATTTGTGTACTAATTTTAACAGCTTCTTGGTGGAGTATTTTGGGTGTTCCAAGAAAAGTATCATGTCATCTGCAAGTAGTGATGATTTAACTTCTTCTTTGCCTATCCTTATTCCTTTTATTTCTCCCTTTTGTCTAATGGCTATAGCTAATGATTGCAAAACCATACTAAATAGAAGGGGTGACAGAAAACATCCTTGCCTTGTACCAGATCTGAGGGTAAAATATTTCAGCTTTTCCCCATTTAGAATTATGTTTGTAGTTGGATTGTCATAAGTGGCTTTTATCAGATTGAGGTAGAGACCATCTATTCCAATTTTGTGTAGGATTTTGATCATGAATGAGTGTTGGACTTTGCCCAAAGCCTTTTCTGTATCAATTCAGATGATCATTAGGTTTCTGGATTTGGCTCCAATGATACAGTGTATTACATTTATGCAGTTGTGTATGTTGAACCGTCCTTGCATTGTGGGATGAATCTTACCTGCTCATGATCTATAATCTTCTTAATATTTTCTTTATTCTATTTACTAGGATTTTATTGGGGATTTTTGTATCTGTGTTCATGAGGTAGATTGGCCTGTTCTTCTAGGTTTAGTTGAATCTTTTCTTATTTTGCTACTAGCATTATACCTGCCTCCAGGAATGATTTTGGAAGTATTGCTTCCTTTTCAGTTTCATTGAGGAGTTTGAAGTGTATTGGGATTATATCTTCTGCAAATTTCTTGTAGAATTCACTTTGAATCCATCAGATCCTGGGCTTTTCTTTGTCAGTAAGTTTTTTAATACATTTTCAATTTCATTAGTTGGTATTGGGTTATTGAGAGTTTTTTTATTTTCTTGATTCAGTTTTGGTAATTTGTACCTTTGTAAATATCTATCCATTTGTCTGTGTTTTTGATTCTGTGAGAGTATAGATTTTCAAAGATAGTATTGATTATTTTCTGAACTTCATAAGGTCTATAGTAATTTCACCATTTTCATTCCTTATTTCTTGAATTTGTGTTTTTTCTTCTTTTTAATGAGGTTATCTAGGAGTTTATCAATTTTGTTTAATCTTTCAAAGAACATTCTTTGTATTGTTTTCTTTGCTCAATTGCATTAATTACTTCTCTGATCTTTATAATTTTCTCCCTTCTTTGGGCTTTGGGCTTGGTTTCCTGTTTTCTTTCTATATGCTGGGGGTGCAGCATTAGAGCATTTATTTGTTCTCTTTCTGCTTTCTTTTCTTTTCCTTTTTTTTTTTTTTTTTTTTTTTTTTTTTTTTTTTTTTTTTTTTTTTTTT
>PVKA01001937.1:0-77434 GCA_004027165.1 Ctenomys sociabilis | reverse complement strand
TTATTTCATATGTATCTCATTGGTTGCTGAGAAGGGTGTTATTTAATTTCCATGTATATGGGGTTTTGTAGTTTCTTTTGTTATTTAATTGTTTGTTTATTTATTTATTGTAATTTAGGAAAGGGTCTACAGGGTATTCAGTGTCTCACTACTAGATCAGACTCATAACAAACTGCCTGTTTACAGCCTTCCAAGAGCTAGGATTATAGGTGCATGCCACCATGCCCAATCTCAATTGCTGTCTCAGACTACACTGAGGGCAAGGCTGGCAATTCAGGCCTGGGTATCGAATTCCCAACTCCTGGGCCTGTTTTTAGGCAATATAATCCACTGAGTTATTTGCTGGCCTTTTTATCATTTATTTACAGTTTCATTGCACAGTGGTCAGATAATATGCATAAGATAATTTCTGTTTTATTGCATAGACTTCAGCATGATATATGGACTAGTATGTGGTCTATTTTAGAAAATGACCCATGTGCAACTGAAAAGAATGTGTATTCAGATGTGGTTGGGTGGAACACTCTGTATATATCCATAATTAAGTCCATTTGTTCAAAGAGCTGGTTAATTTCTGTTTTCTCTTTATTAATTTTTTTGTCTGCTTGACCTATGCTTTATGGACAAGGTGATGTTAAAGACTCCTGTTAAGATTGTGATAGTGAATATTAGATTTTTCATGTCCATTAAGATTTGTCTTATATAGTTGGGTTCTCCCATGTTTGGTGCCTAAATATTTATGAGTGTTACTTGTTCCTCTTGCATGTTTCTCCCAACCAATATGTAGTGCCCTCATTCTTGGTTTGAAATTGAGATTGTCTGCCATCAGAATTGATACCACTGCTTTTTTTCTGAGGTCCTGGAGCATGTAATATCATTTTCCATCCTTTGACTTTCAGTCTATGAATTTCTTTATGAGTTAAGTGTGTTCCTTGTATGCAGCATATTGTTGGATTTTGCTTCTTAAACCCTCTGCCAGTCTATTCTGTTTCCTTTAATTGGTGAATTGCGTCCATTTACATTGATAATTATAATTGTATTGACTTATGTTTAATATGTTGTTTTGCTGCTGTTGGTTACCTGTTTTTCTCCTGTGTTTAAATGCTTGCCATATTCAATAGGTTCTTTCCTTTCTTATTCATGGAGTTGTGGTCGTTTTGTTCTCTCTCTAGAATATTGTTTAGTAGTCTATGTAGGGTTGGCTTTGTCATCTTGAAATTCTTTAGTTCTTTGTCATGGAAATATTTCAGTTCCCTATTAAACTTGACAGAAAGAGAGTTTTACAGGATATATTAGCCTGTGTTTGAATTTGATTTTTGCAAAACTTGAAGTACTTTGCTCTATGCTATTCTTGACTTGATGGTTTGTGAAGAGAAATCTGTCATTATTCTGTTGGATTTTCCTTTAAATGTTATCTGTTTCTTTTCTTTAGCAGCTTTCAGTATACTCTTCTTGTGCTGAATTTCTTGAATCTTGATTACTTTATATTTTGGTGTGGTTTTAATTAGGTGGATGCTATTTGGAATTCTATATGCTTCAGTTACTGAGTGTCAGGTTGTTTCCCCATATTTGGGAAATTTTGTTATTACTTCTGCCCATATTCTTTTTATATATTTTTTTGACAGCGTCTTTGTGATTGAAGCTTATTAGCCTTATCATTTTCATCTTTTATCATCTTGCAGATGATGAATTATTTTTTCCTGCATCCTAGTTGATTTTAAGAGAGCTTTTCCTAACTTTTTACTATCTGCAATGGTGTCTTCAAGGTCTGAAATTCTATCTTCACTTTCATCCAAACAGCTTTGCCAGCTTGTGATTGAGGTTTTAATTTCCTATATATCTCTTTGTGTCTGCTTCCTGCATTCTATTTCTTTCCTATATTGCTCATTTAAGGATTCCATCATTTTTCTATTCCCACCTATTTTTTAATCAGCATCTACTTTAGAAGCATTTAATTCTTTCATTATAGTTATCATTTCTTTTCTTACTTCAGAGATAATTTCTGAAGTGATATCCTCTGTACCTTTCTGTAGTAGCTTCTTTGCTTCAGATGCTATTATTTCACAGATTTCATGAGTATGGTTTCCAGTTTCTTCAATGCTAGTGTCTCCTGCATTTGTTTTGCATGGGCTGGGGGCCTGAGGCTGAATTTTGTCCTTTTCTTTGTCATTTTGTATTACACTGTCCTCTGACATTTGGTATAGAGCTTTAGTAGTTACATTAGCTCCTACTGATGTTATTAATAAAGGGATATTATATGGTTAAGGCAATTTCAGTTTTGTATTTATATTCTACCAAGCCATCTCCCCAGTCAGTTTTGTATTTATAATACTATAATTACTAACACTAACTAATGGACAGTGAGATTTAGCATTTGACACACTTTTGTATTTAATGTGCTTGTATTTTAGACTACAAGGGCAAGCATTGTGACTGTATAATGAAGCAGATATCAAATTGAGAATTTGTAATTAAAACAGCTCCCCTAAAATCTGTCTGATCACTTCCCCTTGATGAACCTGGAGACCTCTATGCAGAGTTTCACCCTGCAATTTAAATGTTTGGAGACTGAACACAGGAAGATCACTATAAGTCTGATCTGTGTAGAGAGACTCTATAAGTCCTTAGTAAAAAATAAAAAAATAACAATTTTGAAATTAATAAAAGTTTTCTTCTTTTTCCATTATTAACTCATTTTTCTGCTAACCACAATTTTAGATAATAAGTTCTTAAAGAATGTGTTAAATTGTGTTTCTTAAATATACAGGAATACTAGGCTTGTAAGTGTCAGAACTTATTTCTTGCCTTTAAGTGCCTTATAGCACTTCACTTATGCATTAAATACATCTGGTGCATCTATGTTGAGTGTAGTTCCAAAGTCATGAGAGGAAATTTTAATGTTTATACATAATACAGAGTGTCTGCATTTACAGCAATTCAGGTGACAAAGTGTCAGGAATTACTTTTAAAAAATAGGAAACTTGGATTGTCCTTTTTTGAATGCAACTCTCTGTAATACTGTTTTCATTTTTCAATTGAGTTTCTGTTCAGCTGAATTTTATGGCACTAATTACTGACTTGCCTGAGTGGTATTCATTTTTTAAAAAGCCTAAGTACATATCTGACAAGCCAGATGCATTCATCTTGGATTTTACCTCTCTTAGGCCATAAGTCCAGATAGGAGCTTCTAAACATTGATTTCCACTCTTGGTCTAGGGTTGATGAAAGGTGTGAATAGTTTCCTGCAAATGCAAATAGTCAATTAGCTTTTATAACTACTCTTCAATTAAAATAAAAACAGAATTCTCTGAGGAGAAGTAAAATCAGAAAGAGTACTTCACTGTAAATAGGCCAGTCAATTTTATAGAAAAAAGCCTCAAGCACCTAGCACTCATTTTCATATATATTGATTTATTTATTCAACATATATTTACTGAGTACATGTACTATCCAGGACATATAAAAATGCATTGCATACACACAGTGGCATGCCTTAGTTTTGTTAACAGTACAAATGAAAAGAAGACTAATACTTAGCACAACTAATAGTATTACTAGTACTAGTAACAACTACCACTGTTTGAACTTCTTACATGTGGTGTTCTGTTTGAAGTTCTCATAGTCTGGCTTGCTTCAAGCTATTCAAACAATGAATGATTGTAGTGGATTTAACATGTCCATTAAAAATGATGACAGTTTTTTATTATGCTGACACTATAACATATTTTGGTTCTTACCCTTCTTTGCCTTTTCCTGCTCCTCCTTCATCCATTTCTCATGTTATCCCTTCCCTTTCATATCTTTTTCTTTTATAGATTCCATATATGACAGGTGATATTGACACTGTATTCATGAAACTATCAGGGGTATCTATAGAAATGCAATAAAATATTGTAAGTGTTTCCAGTTTCTTTATTAAGAAGAGGCATAATCAAGAACAGTGATAAGCTAAGAGGACTGAAAAACGAATTTTTTTCCTTTCAAAATTCAAAGACAGTCAAAGAACAGGAAAAAATTCAAGTTTATATACATCATTTGCTTTCTCCACTTACTTTAATAAAACTAGATTCATTGCTGAAAGAGGGGAAATAAGATATTTTTTAAAAAGGTAAAACAAAAGATAATGCTTAATTACAACCTGCTTTTCTTTTCCTTATAAAAACATTGACTTTGAATAATTTAAAATTTTTCTTTGAGGCAGTTGCATTTCCTTCTTCTATTGAGTTTCTTTCTATCTGGTTCCTTAATTACCTGCAGATTATCTTTCAAAAGTGAAAACACCAACACATTTACAGCCATGGAAAGTGTTTCCACAGCACTCCCTGAAAATTTCTATTTAACTCAAATGTTCCTCCTGATGGAGTGAAGTGTGAAGTGTTTTCTAGTCATTTTGCTGAGGACTTTGCTGGGCTCATTCAATCCAGAAAATAATATTTTGTATTGTGAATGCTCTGTTGCTACTATTGTCTATTTGACAATTTTTCTCTTGTATTTTGTTTATTTTCTCCTGCTGAATTTTATTCATGTACTGTTCTGGTTACATTGCTTCTATATTTGTTTATTTTCATCTTCTTCTTTCTGTTGTTTTGTTCTAGGTCTTGGAGTATTTATTCCAACATTTTTATTGGTGTTTGTATTTCTGGCATTGTGTTTCTGGTACCATGTGTTTCAGATTCTGTAGTTCATTTTTGTTCTCTGAATTTCTCTTGTTAGAGTTTGTATAAATGGTGCTTAGATGAAAAATGATAATCAGTTTTGAAATATTATTCTTATTTTATTCATTCTATTTTCTCCATAAAAATTAGCAAAACCATAAACAAATGGGCACAAAAAGTAATTTAAAAATATTGATCAGGTCTTAGATTTTCTTTATCATTATCATTAATTCAATTGTGCACTCTTTACCTAGCATTAGAATTTCTTTCTCATACCCCCCTGAATGTATTATTGAAAATTCAAGGTCCTGCCTAAATCCTCTCCTCCAATTCTCTTTAGTCAAATATTCTTTCTTTAAAACATAGATGATTCCCTAACTTTGCAGTTTTCATTTGTTTGATTACATCTACAACATTTCCAGGAATGCATTCTCCTGAAGGGGGAAGCATTAGACTCCTATTTTCAATGCTGGACTCCAGTGTCTAGAAGAATGACTAAAGATGTAGTAAATGAGTAATAAACCTTAATTTAATTAGTACATGATTAAACAAAGAAAACAGTTAAAACATTGGAGAATATAATGAAAGATTTGAGTTGATGGGAAAGTAGATCATATTCCTAACTGGGAACACTGATATCACTGGTTTAGTTTAAGGCCATTTCTACTAGCATGCTGAAAATAGATAAATTGTAAAATCAAGATGTGGTGTGTTTTTAGGGTATTGCAATTATCTCTCAAGATAGTGTGCCTGGACCAAAGTGTTAGTAAGACTATTCAATAAAAAGGCCAGGTGGAAATCTATTTCTGGAGGAAAATTCAGCATGACTTTCTGTGTAATATTGTACAGTGTGTATTCACAATTCTATTCTACTGTTTAAAAAGTCTTTAAGAGTTTGAGTAAAGATGGCTATCTAGGTCACCTCTAACATTCTTTTGTACAAGTAGTACCATGCTGAAAACCTTTGCACATGTCCTCTTATAGGCTGTGTAATAGCTCCTCTGGGTGGGACTGCTAAGTAGAGAATGTATCTCGATAGTTTTTTGAGGATCTGAATCTGTTCATAGGCCTATAGCCCAAACATCAGAATCTCTGGTACCCCATATAGCAGCCCACACCTGGAACTACACAACATACTTTTTTTGTAGTTTCATGGTTTTCTCATTATTTCAATTTGCATTTTTCTGTTATATATCTATTAATTTTTCATGTGACTTCCATGGGGGAAAAGAAAGTTTCCATTTCTGAATTGAGCAGAAAGAATGAGATCTTCAGATTGCAAAAGTTGACAGGGCAGTATTTTATCACTAAAACAAGATGAACTCATGATCATAACAGTTAGCAGGACTAGAATAGTTATCATAGTATTGCTGGCTTATTATAATCTTGTTTTGTATAAGCAAGAAGTTTTAGATTTGGTATCTAGAAAGCTGAATCTAATCACCAAATATGGTCATCACCCCTCAAGCATTTACAAGAGTTGGACCTCTCTATAGACAGGTATAGAGATCCTTAAATTTAGAGAAGGTCAAATATTCTTGAGAAATGAACCTACTGCATAGCTAAAACCCTATGTCGTAAAACTTCTCTTTGCATTTTCAAAGGGAACTTGTGGCTATTTTCTGGGATTGATATGCATGGAAAAGACAAAATAACTGGACTTTTCGTGGATTGCTTAAGCAAAGGTTCTGAACTGGCACCAATTGTTAGAGATCCCAATGCCCCTGTGGTCCAGTTGGAAGAGGAGGAGTTTCTGAAGTTCATATGACCAGTGAAGTTTGTGGGTGTTTGTCTCTCAGAAGGCTCAGTGAGCACACCTAGTTCTAATTTAGCACTGACACACTCAATGACTGGCAGACTCCACTCCACATTACCTCTAGTGCTCAGGTGAAAAGGCTTTTGTGAGCAGAAAATGAAAGACATTAAAATTTTCATTTTTCAAAGTTGTGGATGAGAAGGAATATAATATTGCTGGATGAGTTGCAAAACTTAGTGCCACCATCAAGAGTACGAAGGATACAGGAGTGATGACTCTCACAAGATCTTCATTAAACTCATGATTTGACATATCTAAGAGACAGTGGGAGTATTTATTTATTTATTTACTTATTGCAAAACCTGGGATTGAATGCAGGTCCTTGTGCTTGCCAAGGAAATGCTTATTTCACTGAGCCATCTCCCTGGCCCCAAGACAGCAGAGTTTAAAGAATGATTGTAGCCTATGATAAAGCTTATTAGGTGGGGATTTCAAATTGTACCAGCTGCTACAAATGCGCTCAACTGTCCATCCATATTTTATTACTTATTGTGTAGGGACCTCAATTATCTCTCCATGCCATGGGAAATTACACTAGCCTAGTTTTTCAAGAATCTAATGTTGATTATGGTGAACATAAATGAACAAGTGTTATAAATACCTAAGATATTTGAAAACCTGAGTGCATATGACAAATCTTACAAAAAATCCAGAAGTTTTTCATCTCAGGGAATTAGTTCTAGTGTTCTAATGTAGGGATAATAAATTATGACTCTCTAGCCCAGAACAGACGGTAGCCTACTTGTATATACAGTGTATGGATTATAAAGGCTTACTACAGGTTATCTGAATGTCAGTTTATTTCCCCATTTTTTCTGAAATTCTATACAATTTATACTGTTTTACATTGCTTTGTTTCCATCCTTGTTCTTCTTATTTGTTCTAGTATTTGTTTGTGCTTTCTCTCTTTAAAAAAACCTTTTACATACTTAAATTATTTTTAAAAGGCAGAACATGTAACAAAAACTATGTATGGCCTGCAAAGTCTAAAGTGCCCACTATTTGATCTTTCATGGAAAAAGTTTGCTGATCCCTCATGTAAATTGCAATGAGGTGTATTTTCATAAAAAAAGAACTAGTTGGCAGTGCTTGGACTTTCCTGCTAATAAGAAAGAGGCATAAGCTCAAATGAGCCTCTTCGGAATTTAAAGACAATGTGCACTTCATTTGAACATGCTATTTATTCTGACACAATTATTAAGTATCAGAGGGGCAAGAGTAGCCTCTGTAACAGACCCAGTCTGCTGTCCAAAGTGCCCTATAACTGCCCTATTTTTGTGACACATCAAAATCACAGTGAAGATTTTAGATTTGGGAGAAATATTCTGGCATCTCTGAAGCTAGCTACTCTTTGCAAAATAATTTCTGATTTTCCACTGGCACGAGTTTTTAACCTTTTACTAGAAAGTTATTAAGTGGTCGGGCATGTCTATCCTGCATTCACACTGCCTGACCCACCAGCACATAAAATCATGTATGCCCAGCACCTGTAATCATCACATGGAAGTAGAGTGTTTAACCCAGCTTTATACAGTTTGGAAAGCCTTGGGAAAACGCCCCAGGTCCCCAAAGCTCCCACATCTTCTACATTTCAAGTCACAAATTCATCTTTATAAAGAATCTTCTACTTTCTCTGCTCACACTCTTCGTGTGGAGGCAACAGGCGGGGCCACACCATGCAGAACGATGCAGGTGAGCTCGTGGACTTGTATCTGACATGGAATTGCTTTGCCAGCAGCCACACATTGGTGCGAAGGACCACGAGTCCATCCACATGAACGTGGGTGAGGTTGACAAGGTCACAGGCAGGTTCAATGGTCAATTTAAAGCCTCCACTATCTGCAGGGCCATTCAAAGGATGGCTGAATCAGATGACTCCATTCTAAGATTGGCCAAGGTGGATGGCATCGTTCCAAAGAACTTTTGAGTGGAGAGAGTTGTGGATGTGAAACATCTGTTGCAAATAAATAGTCAGAACGTTAAAAACAAAAAGTATATGACTGATTGTGAAAGAAAATCTACATATCTCATTTATAAACAGTATTTCATTATTTGTTGGCCTGACCTGAAAATGGGTGGTTGTAACTCTACCCATGCTGGTCAGTCAAATTCTCTTACTTGGCAGAATTTTTAGTAGAACACTTGGTTTCGGTTGTGCTGAAAGAGATAGGGCTAAAACTGCACATATAGTTCACCCCATGGGCTGTGTGTGATTCGAAGTTGGTTTGTTTCTTAAGGACTTAAAAGAATTATGAAGCCATAGAGGAGTGGGAGGTCTCCAGAAGAAGCACATAAATAAACCTCACGTAATCATACATAACGTAAAGATACTCATTTCTTAAATGAAGAGCAAGTTATAAAAGAAGGATATTATTTATAGAAAAGGCAAGATGGCCTATTTTTTCCCTACCTAACCTTATGCTTCCCCAAGCCCTCACGAGCAATGGGATCATAAATGGAGCCAACACAGAGTTGTAAAGTGGAGTGTTACTCAGTAATGCCACTCTTGCTTATCTTCTACTGACAGCAAGATTGTAAGCAGTAGAAACCAGCGATGAACACCTCTGCAGCATTATTGCTTAGGGGATCTTGTCAGAAGTTCAATACCCTGGGCTATGATCACGGAAGGTGTAGCACTTTACTCTTGCTAGAGTGGAGCTTATGCTTTTGTTCCAGCTCTACCAAATACATTTCCCTAACAACATTTTTTTCTGAGCAAACTATTATAGTAGCTGGCAGACCTGATTTTGAAGGGAAAATAAGATTGCTGCCACGTAATGGGAATAATAAAAGGCCTGGCCATTATAATCTGGACTGTCTGGCCTGTGTCCACAGAAAGCCTTGCATACAGTGGCCTAGCAGCAATATTCATAGTAGCCAAAAGGTAGAAATGAGTTGTCTGTAAGTCCTGTAACTGATAAACAGATGAGAAATATACAATATATTTTCACATATTGAATGAAATAGTGCTTAGATACAAAACAGAACAGGGTACTAACACATGCCACAGCTGGATAAATCATTAAAACATTTCAATACATGAAAAAAGCAAGACAAAAAGAACATGTATTTCATTGTTTATTCCTTATGAATTTCCCAGAATATGCAAATTTATAAAGAGAAAAATTATCTTAGTGGTTGGTTATTTGGAGCTGAAAGATACAAGAGTAGGTGGGAAAGAGACTGTTAATATGTCAAGATTTTTTTCTGGAGGTGGGGGTGATAAACATGTTCCTAATTCATTGTGATGAGAATTATGTCACTCTGTCAATGTATTAAAAACCTTAAAATTGCATCTTAGATAGGTGAATTTTATGGTATCTGACTAGAATCTCAAAACTGTAAGAAGAAACAGCATAAACAATAATATCCAATTTGGCAAGATTCTTAAGTGTGCAAGCCCTTTAACATTGAGAGCTCAAGTTACCTCATTAGGCAAAGGGCTGCAATTAGCCAAGGTACTTGCTTTAGGGAAAAGAGAATATGTGTTATATTGTTTTATTTTATTGTTCAAATAGTACCAGTTTCAGGCATTATGATTTTTGCCATTTTCTGAGCACAGCCTTACCTTCTGGCACTAGATGCTCCAGGCTCACATAGTACTTTGCTTGCCATTTCCGCTTAATCTAATTAAAGATATAATTGGAGCTTTGTCTACTCTATATTTGCTTTTCGTTTTTTCCCTCTGATTTAAATCTTTTATTTTTTGCTTGCTTTTTGAATTTAGTCAGCATTTTTTATTATTCCTTTTTCCCTATGTTAGTATTTCTATTGCATCATGTTATTATGACTTTATCAGTTGCATTTGAAATTAAAACACATAACTTTTGTCCCTCACAATGTATTTTGGATTGATATTTCACCATTCCATAATGAGTGAAGCTTAGAAAGTTTAACTTTTGTGAATTTTCCCTTCCATTGTGATATTATTATTATCTCTGAGCATTATTTTTTAAAATAATATACAGTTGTTAAACTCCAGTAAGTCCTTTTTCTAAATTTGTTGAGGGAACATGTGACTATGTGACTAACAACTATATTTCTGTTTTATATTATTACAGTAATGACTTCTTGGACTTTGGGCTAAGATCAAGCATATATTATTAAATTATATGTCATTGACTGCCTGGAGTTAAACAATCTTTGTGTTTCTCAGATGAGCTATGTTGATAAATCTACTTGATCATGGCATATTTTTTGTTCGTTTTTATCTATATATGTTTTTAATTTAAATTTATTTTTACATTTTTCTTTTTTGTTCATGTGTCTTTTATAAATAACATATTACTAGATTTATTGAAGTTTAATCTGGAAAACTGTTAACCCTATTCTGTGGACATTAGAATGTGTCCTTTGTTGCCAGAATTCTTTTTTTTTTTTAAATTAATTTTACTTAGATAGAAAGAGCAATGAGACAGTTTCAAAACAGGGTAGTAGAACAGTTATAATAATTAATACATTGCATATTGTTGTCTCCATAGTAGTAATTCATTGTACAAAATGCAGACATGATATCTTGTCTAAATACTATTAATACAAATCTTTCATCTCATTGAACTAAGAGAAGGTAGCAGTATATCTATCCTATTTTGTAATACAGATATATATTTTTTTCACTGCAAACTATTCCTAAACTAAGCAAAAAAGGGGGATATAAGTGTTGTCAGAACTCTTAAGGTGGAAATCAACGCTATCCTTTTAGTAAGGTTGGCAGGTCCTGGAGGTTTCTGAGAGTCAGAAGGCTTCACCCAGCACTTCAGTGGAGTCTCCTCTCTTTCTTCTACTCTATACTTTTTTTACTTGAAGATACAGAGAAACATTGAAACTCTGACTCACTCTCCATTTTCCTTTATTATAGAAAAAATGTGTTTGATTCACAGAACAGGTGGGAGATAGGCTACATCAGTGCAGAGTCTCTGAATAAAACTTTGTGGAATTGTATGATTCTGTAAATACAAAAATAATACTTGTTAATTATATGAGATGTAAAACATATTGGATTTATAGTATGCCTATAATCCAGAGATAATCAGGATTACGTAGTCTAGGGAAATGATTGTATTTTTTAAAAATGGAATTATCAAGTAACTGTTTTTAAACAGCAAAGAAGGCTTATTTTCCTCCTTGCCAGAGAGCTAAGGGGTTTCATGTGGCTGTCCAGGCCATCAGGTAGCATGCAAGTTCACGCAAGTCAAAAAAATAGTCTGAGAAACAGAACCGCTGCATGGTCAGTGGTGCAGTGTACTTTCTATTCTAAGAGACACCGTGATTTCAGAGGTGGTGACATGTGGAAAAGAGTATGCACCAGAACTGAGGAAAAATGTACATGATTTTAAAATTGCAAAGCAGCAAATCATCTCAAGCTGATTTGAGTATTTTCTATCTATATATTTTTATCAAGTTATTCTTCTCACATATATCAATAGGAAAAATACGTCAAGTGTTTCATCAAGTACATTGTAGTGGTAATATGTGGATGGTTTAATCACTTTGTTTTACCTTTTTATTATAATAATATTTTAAAAATAATGAATATATATTCATTATTTCATTTTTATATTCATTATATTCATTTTTATACATAAAAATACTGGAAATATTCTGAAAAGCAGAATAATCAAGAAACAAACAAAAAGCCTACCAGGAATAAGGTGAAAGAGGGGTGTTACAAGAAATCTTGAGACCAATTGAATTCAATAGAATTTCCTAGAATATGCAAAATATTCCAGAAGAGATCAATTAGCAGCCTGTGATTGGCTATACTTCATCACTGTGATTTAGACTCAGTTGCTTAAATACAAGGTTACACTTTGAGATTTGGTTATAATTCATAGCAAAGCTACTGGGAGCCCAACTTTACAATTCAAGTATGGAGACACATTTTGGACAAATTCATTTGAGATTTTGTTTGTTTATATTTTAGGGAAGGCTCTATAGGCTGTTCAGGGTCTGCCTACTATATCAGACTTAGAGCGATCCACCTGTTTACAGCCTCCCAAGTCCTAGAATTACAGGTGTGGGCCACTATGCCTAGTCTCAATTGCCACCTTAGCATGCTCCGAGGCTGAGGCCTGCAAAGCAGGCCTGGGGATCGAACCACCAGCTCCTGAGCCTGCTTGCATGTGCTCTATTCTACTGAGCTATTTGGCTGGCCCAAATTTATTTGAGTTTAACAGAGGGGTTGAGATATTAAAATAGCATTAACAGTGAGATTATTAGAACACAAAAAAAGGACTGATCAAATAGCTCAGTGGATTAAAGCTCCTGCAAGCAGGCTCAGGAGCCGGGGCTTTGATCCCCAGGCCTGCTGTGCCAGCCCCTCCCTTGGGGGATGCTGAGATAGAATGGAGAATTGGTGTGGTGGCACACACCTGTTATCCCGGCCCATGAGAGGTTATAAACATGTGGATCACTGTGAATCTGATCTAGTAGTGAGACCCTGAATACCCTGTAGACCTTTCCCTAAAATACAAAAGAAAAAAAAAAAAAAGAACATAAAAAACACACAGCTGAAAGATACAGATCCCATGGGAGCTTTAAGATGCTGAAACAAAAAAATCTCTTATAGTTGATAGATGAACAACATATTTTTGAAATAAAAGATAATTCAGCCTATTGAAAACAAAGGCAATTCTAATTAGTACTTGCAGAGATAGCATAGCTATTAGTGAATTTTTCTTTCTTTCTTATCCCTCAACACTCTTAAAAAAATCAACCACAAAAGCAAATTATCTTGTTTTGTAAGCCTCCTACACCCATATTCCCTATACTTCTCTCCACCACCATAACAGCCCATTTTCTTTCCTTCAAAGAGCTTACATATCTTCCTGCTGAGATTCTGGTGTTTGCCATATAATGAAATTATATTAATTAATTAGTTAAATTAATTATTTTCCATATAATGAAAGCATATAGTGAAAGGAGAATCTTGTGTGAATCATTCTAAAATATGAATTTTTCTCTGGATACCTTTGTTGAGGTTTTATTTGGAAAATCTACTTTCATCTTTCAATTCTCTACTCACTAATCCAAGGAAGGTAGTTTCCTGTCTAGTTACGTATCTAGTTATATAATATAATATTAAAATCATGGTATAAATGCATACAGCACACAGGTTTAGTGCTAAATACTTTATCTTTACTTTGTAAAAGTTGACACCTTTGTTCTAACAGATAGATTTTTCTCTCATGTAGAAAAGCAATTTAATGGGGCTGAGGAAATGGCTCAGTGGAATAAGTGCTTCCCTGGCAAGCACAAGGGTCTGAGTTCAATACCTGGTTCCACCAGAAAAAAAACGAAAGAAATGCAATTTATTCCATTATATGCACTTGCATTGTTTGTCATGAAGAAGTGACAGGACTGGTGGTGAAACAGGTCATCTAAAATGGAGATGGGATCAAACTACTGGTCAAAGACTAATAACTCCTTTAAAAAGTAACTCTTATCAAGGATTAATTTAATTTTAAAAACTCACCTAAGCTATCAAATCACCCTTCTTAACTAGACAGTTTTCCTGAGGCATAACTATCAAGTAAAAACATACATCTTTACAACTTGGTCATCCCAATGTAAAAGAACAACAAAAAACCTTTTCACAAAATGAAATAATAAAAACAGTTCAAGAAATTACACTAACAACACAGATTTAAAAGATAAAAACTTGCCCAGCTTTTCACAGACTATCAACCCTCCCTGATACACATGTGCTCATTTACTTTGCTTTATCTTTTCTTGCAGTTGGTTTAGACATGCTCTGTGATGAAGAGGGACCAGCTGTAGTCAGCCAGTTATGTGCTAGGATGCTTCCTATCCATCGCTTTCCCCCACTTACCAGCCAGATGATGAGAGGGCATCTCTTTATCCCAGAGACAGACTGAATCTCCATGCCATTGTGTTATTCAGCTCTCAGTGGCTATTACAAAGTGTCTGAAAGAATCAACAATAATAAAGGAGGTTTATTTTGGCTGACATTTCAAGAGTTTTCTGTCTGTCATGGGCTCTGTTGCTTTGGGCCTGTGATGGCACAGTAATCACGAAGGAAGCAAGTGGTGGAAGCGGACTATTTGCCTCAGTCAATGGGAAAGCAAAGAGAGAGGAAGCAAGGAGCTGGGGTACCTGCGTCCCTTTACTAGACCCAATGCCTGACGGTTCCACCTTCTCCGCATAGCACTAAAGGCTTGACACCAAGCCCTACATGGCTGGCTGGACCTTTGAGAGACATTTAAGATCAAAATTATAGCACATTGTGTGAGAAGAGCTGCCCTTTTCAAGTTACTCTGTCGTGGCAACAAATACAGTTTTACTATATCTTTAAACCCCTGAAATTTGGGGGTTTTCATCAAAAATAGTGTTAATGAGTAGGACTAAGGCATCATTATTGTACAAATGGAATCTGCAAAGTGAATAAGGTTTGAATCTAGAGTTAACTCCTGATTTCAAGGCCTGCCCTCTTTGAGAAGAGCTCCATGAACCAGGAGAAAGAACAAACAGGAGCAGAGAGGACAGTGACTTAGTGTGAAAACAAAGCCAGTTGAGTTGTTAAATAAGCCTGACTTGTCTTCTTACTGCTTACTGCTGCGTTGTCACAGGTGACTTATTTAACTTTTCTGAGCCTGTTTCCTCATCATGAAAAGCCAGATGGAAACACAGTGAGTGAAAAACAGTAGACAAGTAAGCATACAGACACTACACACATTAATTAGCTGCCCCTACCCTTGATGGAATAAGGAAAATGACAGTTATATGATATACAAAAGCAACACAATGATGTTTACTTTCAAGTGAATAAAGAGAATGAGTGAAAATGTCATTATATGTGCAATATAATATAAAAGCATAACTGAGAAAAATAGGAACATTTTGCCTCTTTACCAGAGGCTACACAAAGTCTTGTAATATCTACACAAATTTACATAATATAATAAAATGAGTGCATCTCACGGTGGAATAATTGGGAGTCATTACTTTTAAAAGCAACAGGGCAATTATCCAAAGGAAAAAAAATCCTCAAATGATTCAGCTACTCTATTATAATATCAATTCAAAATTTATAAAATATGGTCTTTTAAGGTGACATTGGAACATTTTGAGAATCTGGCTGTCTGGGTGGAGGATGGCTTAAGAGGGGCTTTAAAGAATTAGATTTCCAGAGATGGGTTCCAAATGAACATTAATTACTTGGTATTCAACTTGTATTAGCGTATGTTCATTATAAGAAATGATTTCTGGAATAAAAAGGTGCTGCATGTGATCTCATTTTATTTTCTAACTAATCACAGCATGTCCAGAGCAATTCATTCTGCTTTACTTATATAACCTCTGCTCCCACAGACTTGTTTCAAACTGGAGAGGAGAGAGATACTTCCAAAGATGCTACTGTGGGACATGTGGTCCTAGGCTGGGCATCTGGCCCACAAGGATCTCCCTTAGGAAAGCTTGCTTGGATGATCTGCTCTAAATTGTAATGATAACTTTTCTGAAAAACACTCCAACTCAATTGGTACCATCAAATTCCAATAATACTAAAACTTAGGAGTTGATGGTTTTCTAGGTAAAAATGAGAACTCTTTAATTGCTATATAAATGTACTTGTGAGAACAATAGACCACAATATCTGAAATGTCCCACTACTTGAAAAACCTGCAAATGCATTTATTTAAGGGTAGATGAATGTTTCTACACCTCATCAAACTGTCACCTGTGGGATTTGTGCTTGTTTGTTGCCTTGGCCTTGCAAATGTCTGGAATTTTAGTAGAATACTTCTGTTCAGTCCCTACCAGGATGTGTACCCCAGAGTCTCTGCTGAGCTTAACTTTCTTCTTTCTCTTTTCTTCTTCTTCTTTTTTTTTTTTTTTTTTTTTTTTTTTTTTTTTTTTTTTTTTTTTTTTTTTTTTTTTTTTTTTTTTTTTTTTTTTTTTTTTTTTTTTTTTTTGGTATTTTAGGGAAGTGTCTACAGGGTGTTCAGGGTCTCACTAGATTGGACTCATAGTGATTTGCTAGCTTACAGCCTCCCAAAAGCTGGGATTACAGGCGTGGGCCACCATGTCAGTCTCAATTACCATTTCAGGGAGTCCTGGAGGCAGGGCCAGCATGGCAGGCCCAGGGAATCAATCCCTGGCCCCTGTGCCTGCTTGCAGGCCCATTAATCTGCTGAGCTATTTGGCTGGCCCTGAGCTTAACTTTTTTACCAGTCAGGTCTCTAGAATATTAATGTTATACCTTATTCTGTTCCTGACTATGCAGGAGTCTTTGCTTACCCAACCCCTAAGCAGTTCCTTGACAGCTCAATTTATATCTCAGCACTCAGCTACTTCCTCATAATTTCTGGTAGGAAGAACTGTCAAATAAAAGCTAAAGAGGGCATACAGGTACTTTGACATGCCTGCTTTCTCTCTGCCATGCTGCCATTTTATTCAGTTATGTTGGCACCATTACAGTAAGTGTGCCTTGGTAGAAGTTTCTAAATAGGAAGAAGTGGGCAACAGGTCCCCCCTGGTTTTGTTGCCTTTTTGTACTATTGGGGTATCTTCTCTTGTCTTCTCTTCTTCTGTTATCATTCAAGCGATCAGGTCCAGCCAGGTTGAGATATGATTTTCCTGAGACTTTCATCCCTTATAGTCCCTAAACCTCTTCTCTCTTCTGCACAGTGGCCTAGTAATATCTCACCCTCAGTACTACATCATCATTTTCCCTACTTTGTGAAGTTCTTACTTCTAGATAGCTCATTTGCTTTTCTTTCTTGTGGCAACAAACCTGCTAATTAGCTGTAGTAGTAGGAGTACAGAAAAATAAACTACTTTCCAGGTAAGAGATAATACACTAGGGAAAATTTCAAAATGGTGACCTATTGTAAAACTCTGGATTATTACATAGTGTGGAAATGAGAATCAACTGACATAAAGAAAGCAGGAAATGCTGCTATTATTTGAGTCAGAACTCAGCCATTCAGTGTTACCAATAAAACAGGCTATCTTCTTTGCTTATTTGAAAATTATTGTTCCTTTTTGTTCATCTTTTAAGCAGAAAAATTCAAATAAAAATTTTATTCTTTTTTTTCTCTATACTATTAAAAGATGTGAATTTACATCATTTTTCTCAGATTCAATAGTTTCTCATCGGTATTTTGATTTTTTCTCCAGTAGATCCTAGGTATATCAATTCCAAAGATTTCAAGTGATTTTTTTTTTTTCTCCTCAGAGAGTAAAGGAAGTCCACACAGTATTCAGACAACACCCATCTACTACAGGTAATGTTTCTTCTCCAGGTCTGTAACTGGAGAAGAAGTTAAGCTTCAGTGACACAGGCTGTGCTCATCTATAAATATATAAAGAAAAAAGTCTATATTTTTAAAATGTTGACCTGAAGAACTCTCATAACCAGATTTTCTTAATGAATAAAAATTAGAATTGTATAGTGATAGAGTACTTGCCTAGTACTTGCATGAGGTTTTGGGCCACCACCAAAAAACTATGTGGCATTTATCACAGTGTACATCTAGATGTCCCCACTCCAAGGCCTCCTGAACTCATAGGTGGGGTTTTCCGGAGTTGGCTGAATCTAAGGTATGTGATATAGGGTCAAGGTGGATGGTGCTAAATTAGTCCAGTGATGGAATGAGCCCTGTTGTGGGTGGCAAAAGTCTGGCTAGCTGGATGGGATGAAAGAGAAAGGCAGGCTGGGTGTTTTCTGCTCACCACCTTCTGCCTGTCATATCATGAACTGTTTCTCTTGGTGATACTTCTCTGTCATGCTGTCCTGCATTGGCGCCAGCTGCCTGTGGACTGAAATCACTGCAGATTGTAAGGTGGAATAAATCTTTCCTCCTTTGGTTTGTGGGTGTTGGGTATTTTGTCCTGACAATGAGAACACTAAGTCGGCATTTAGGTAGTGCATTATAATCTACCAAGTTTTTTTTTTTTCCCCATTTGTAATACCGTCTTTGTGAGATGAAAACCTTGTAAGGTGTGTACGCTCATTCTTGCTTTGCGGATTGAGGAAGTTAGACTTATTTAGAATAAATGAAATGGAAAAAAAATTGCTACTTACTGAAAGTGCTTTTTATTTAAGTGAAAAATTCTGCATAAATATGAATGCAACCTTCACAGGGATAGTTATTTCAGACAGTGATATCCAGAGAAGAGAAAGGACCAAGGGCTTCAGTGTACGGATACAGCCTTCCCACACCTGGTCAGGACAATAGCGTTGGAAAAGATACATCAAATTTTTCTATTTTTTTCCACACAATTGTTTTGGCTCTTTAATTCAATTGGTTCTTTCTTTAGTCAATTCCATTACTTTTCAATAAGTGTGTCTAGGGAAAGTCAGTACTACTCACTTTGAAATATAGAAGATTGAGGAAATTTCATGTTGCATTTTAAAACCATTTAGTTCTGAGGGGAACGATGGAAACTGAATCACCTTCCTCATCACTCTTCATTATCAAAGCTCACAACAACACCATGGAAACTACTTCAGAACCAACATATACCATCAATAAAATCTATAAATATGAATTTTGGAATGAGTGTTTCTATGGCAACGTGGTATTTGCAAAGTAGTAATTATGATAATACAAATGTGTTAAGGGCTGGCTAGAGATATCACACCTGTTTCTCAGTGAGTTACAGATTACTTATTACTGTTTCTTTGCCAAATCCATTGCTCAGAATATGTGTTCTGTGGCAATTAATTCACCATTGTCAATTATTCATATATTGCTTACTGAGTGCATATAACAGACAAATGCGGTGGATTTTGGTTAGGTTTTAAATGAAGGGAAGTATTTGACCATGCAAAGAAAAACAAGCAAGTCCTTTCCCAGCCTTCCTTTTCCATGTCAGCTCTGATGCTGTGAGATTATTCATTCACTCACTGCTTAACCTAGGGCTGAATGTTATTATTCAGGAAATTCTGAAAAGTCAATATCCTTTGAAGGGGAACTGAGGATCAGAAGATTGAGTTCACAGAGAGAGTAAGAAGCAGAACTTGGCTTGGGATGGACTTCCAATCTTGAAATCAGAGTTGCTTCTGCTGTCAGAGGTGCTACTTTATCCCACAAAAGGCACTGCTTTTACTCTTTTTCTTCTATATGTTCACATGTTCTAAATTTTAAAAAATGTGTTTGGAAAGAAGAAAATAAGTGGAGTTCTAAGCCCTCAAGAGATTGAAACTGTTGATGAAATTGATTGGAAGGAAATAATGAATTAAAATAGTTTTTTTTATCTTGAGTAGTGGAAGTACTTGAAATCAAGTTAGGGTATGTTGAAGGAATCTTTGAAGGAGGGGACAAGGGCTGTCATACAGTTAGAGGGTCTTGAGGAGCTAACTTATTTGTTTCCTTTCATTTTTATTCATTTGTAGATATGCAAAGTTTTTAAAGGAAATTATGCTGGGCTACATATTTTCATTTTTATTATATTTTTCTTCAATCAGAAATTATGAGTTATTAGATTACAAAGCTAACATTCAGTATTTATGAGCTAAATCCTTGACAAGATAATACCTAATAGATTAAAATCATTTAGCTGGGCGTGGTGGCACAGGCCTGTAATCCCAGCACTCGGGAGGCTGAGGCAGGAGGATTGTTGTGAGTTCAAGACCAGCCTGAGCTGCAAAGTGAGCTTAGGGCCAGCCTGAACTGCATAGTGAGACCCTGTCTCAAAAAGACAAAAATAAAATAAAATAAAATAAAATCATTTTAAAAAGTTGATAAAAATAAATGTCCTTCCAAAGATAGTATTTTAATTTTAATGCACTGCATCAACCTGACAAATTAATAATTAGCATCAACTAGCATGAAAACAAGATGTAGAAACATTGATGTAATCTTCATTGAAAATTTCCCAGAGAAATTGGTAATTTTTAATTTAATAGCTAAGTATATTCTGTACTGTCCAAATGACATTAATTTCAAGTTCAAGCAGAAATAAATTTTCCTTCTGAATTTCATTAAGCAACTTTAAAAATACTTCAGAAAGGGTCCACTAGGAAGTGGAGTCATTTATCTAAATAAAATAGCTCCTAATCATTTTACTAATATGTAGATGTTGTCTGCCTATTTTATATTATCTACCTGTCATTTCTTATGGCCTATTATAGTTCTTTTACTTTAACATCAAAGCTTGCCTTAAATTTATTGGCTCCTATGATTAAATGAGTAATTTCATTTTTTTAAATTAATAATTTTTTGGGCATATTTTAGGTGAACATAATTATCACATTTACTATAAGTAGCCGGGCATGGTGGTGCATGCCTGTAATCCAAGCACTCGGGAAGCTGAGGCAGGAGGATTGTTGTGAGTTCGAGACCAGCCTGAGCTACAAAGTAAGCTTAAGGCCAGCCTGAACTGCATAGTGAGACCCTGTCTCAAAAAGACAAAAAGAAAAAAAAAAAAAAACATTTACTATAAGAAGTTTGTAACTCAGATATTTTTTTGCCCATTTCCCTATGCTCCTTTCAATCCATTTTATCCTCTTTACCTTTTTTATACTTTATTTTATTTTGAAGAGTAAAAACAATAGGAATAAAAAGGCAAAAAGACAGAAACAGGGTAACATACAACAATGCATACGTTATAGATTTTACACGAGCATTTCAGAATCATCTATTGTGATCATGAAAAAATACGGAATTTTTATTTTTCCAAGCAATTCTCCATATTCCTTTTTTGGTTGCCAATGTCTGTGAATCATGAAGATAGATTCACCTAATTTTACAGAAGAAACATGACTTGCAAAATGTTCTACACTTTGCATATTTTATTAAGTACCACCCATGTATTTATCACTGTGCCTAGTACAGTTAGAAATCCACGACATACTGTTAGTAATTGCTTGGGGAAGGTTTATCATCTCATTAGGAGGAACATATGAATCAAATAAAAGCCAATACATATGCAAATAATAATCGCTGTGTGATTCCCACAGAACTTGCCAAGGACATCAGAGGAGGAGAAGAAAACAGATTAAAATCAAGCAATTTATGCAGACCACCTGGAAAAAACATGCCTTGAAGAGGACTAAGCAATGGGACTACGATACTATAATGAGTACATTTTAGTAATAGGTGAATGAATGAAGCAGGAATAGGGAAGATGATGGGGAAAGCAGGAGCAAGTCAAGCCCGAGGGACTTCCATCAGACTTTTCATACTAACCAGGGATCAGTGTGGATTTCTATTCCTTTAGAGACATTACTTTACCAAGGGATTATGGTCTACTCTATCTGACAGCCAAAAATTATAAGCTCTAATTATTACTAGTTCATGCTTTTAGGAACCATTTTCATGTGGCCTATTGTAGTTAAGGTTTACAAAGGGATAGATATAATACAGGACACATAAGTTATAGGATTCTTTTATAATATTCCCACAAAATGTCAAGTGCAGAAAAATGCAATAGATCTGTCCATGCACTAGAGACCTAAAAAATCCAGCTGAGGGTCTGGATCCCATGGAAATATACTCCATGAGCCCAGCTATAGGCCTAGAGCCCACAACAATGTCTCATGCGAGTCTGTATGAAGGATCTGTGCTTGGATGGTCCTAGGTCAGTGGTGGAAGCTAGAAGTCTATACCAGTGAAATGAAGGATCTGTGCCAGTAGACTGCAGAATCTGCACTGGAGCCAGGATGTGATGCTTGGGTAAGGACCAGAGGTCCTCCAGGAGAACCAGAGCCATCCTCAGCAAGTGAAGATCCAAAGCCCTTCAATGATCAGAACAGCTGAGTCACGAAAATCAGCATGACAAGCTTCTCAGGGAGAATCAACAACACACATTGACAGCTCCAGTTCTCCTATTGTGTTGCTGGTAACACTGCTCAGGGGGTCTTCCTCTCTCAGGACCACATGGATTCAATTCTGCTGGGTGTTACAAGTTTACCATTAGTTAATGTACTGCCTGGTCTCCATTTCACAGAGACTGAATTTAGGAAACACTGTAATTGTTCACCTCTACAAATAAGGAAATTGACACTCAGAGATGTGACAAAACCAGGCAGAATGTGTGTGTACTATCTGCTGATATCTCTAAAATTATTATTTTTTAATTATGGTCACTATAAAATAAAAATCTCTAATATAATAGTTTCAAGATATACTACAAGAGTCAACTATGTACAAACCACACCCACCACAGCTCCCTGGCTCCTAAAGTTTGCAGAATGAAATCACAGACAAAAGGAGAAAGTTAAGAGACTGTTTATTGCATATAAGAAAAAAATAATTCATGGTTTCCAATAAAAGGCTCCAAAAGCGAGATTTCTGGATGTTTCCCTTTTTTTTTTTTTTGGTTCTCTTCAGGCAAGCAGAGCATGGGAACTTGATTTACATAGATGACTGTGAGTTTAGAATAACCAATTCAGGTTTAGGATTTATAATTTAGTCTAAAGAAAATCAGTTACTCAGCTGGCTGAGTTCAGAGGAATAATGCTTCCTTTCTCTTCCAAGTTCCTCCAGTTCAGGCTAGGAGGTAGGAAGGATCTGTCACCTAACTTAAAATACTTTAAGAAGCTTTTTCTGTGCAAGGAAAGGTCATTATCTGCTCATTCTTCTCCTAACTTTTTGTATCATTTTTCCCGCATTTGTTGTTATTTTGCTAAGCTTAACCAGTGCAGGGCTTAAATTAGTTCTTACCTTGGTGTATGTGCTATTTTCTTTGTATTTACCTCAAGACTAGAGCTTTTTGTTCTATTCCCTGTCACTTTTGCAGACTTATAAAGCACATTGCCATGTTATGGTGTCTGTCATCACAATGTTATAAACAGGCTAAACTTTGTTTGATACAGCACTTTCCTTATTTTGAGCTCAAAATATTTTTTAAATCTCATCATCACTGGTCAGGATTTGTCTGATATATTCAATTTGTGTTACCCTTTAGCATGACTCTTGAGTCTCTTCAAATGCTAGACTTTGCCTTTCTCTCTCTATTTTTTTAAAATTATAGATATGTTTAAAGAAATTTTAGGACAAAACTCTCAACTCAGAAGATCATAGCTAGACTAGGCCTAGACACTATCTGAAAACATCGATGAAGGGGACTCACAGTAGTGAAGTGAATGAAGGGAATTTAACCAACTTAGCTACATTGAGAGTACAGGCACAGAGGTTCAATATACATTTGCAGAGCTGATAGAAGCTTTGAGTCTTGCAAAAGGGGACAAAGACAAAGGTTTGGCTTTGCAAGATAGAGAGTTTACAGAGCTGGCAGGATAGGTAATCCTCATCAAACCAGGTCTGGTAGATCATTATCTCAGGACTGTTTCTACGCTATGGTTCTGATGATGTCCTTCTGGTATAAGGGACAATCTGTTTCCCATGAAATTATTGCTCATGTTTAAGAGGTGGTCTGGAGCTCACAGCAGTGTTCCATGCAAGTGCATATCAGGAGGCTGGTGGGTGTGCAATAGAAGACTGATGAGTCTACACCAGAAGACTGAAGGGTACAAGGCAGAAGTCTGCTCTAGAAGCCCAGAGACAACATCCAAGATGAAGGCAAAGACTGGAGCTCCTCCAAAGAAAATGGAACACTCTGTCCTTTATTATTTCTCTTTTATATCCTTTAAGTGATGATCCTCCCCTAGGGTAGCTCCTCTATTCCCTAGAGTGTGGAATTGCTGAGTCAATTTGGCTAAGCTTCTAAATTCAAGTTGGCACAACTGATCAACCACTACAGAGGGTGACTGTGTTATGAGGTGGTATATTAAGCTATAATTTACCTAAAATATTAGATTAGTGCAGCTTTAGGACTGGACATTACTAGGTATTGCTTCAGAGGGCATTTTGCATTGCAAAAACTGACAATTTGATCTTCCAAAGTTTGTCTGAATCTTGAAAAGGATTGAGACAGTTCAGGTAAAATTAATACTAATTACCTTATATGGCCACTTGGTAGATACTCCTTAAATTATTAACATACGCCGGGCGTGGTGGCGCATGCCTGTAATCCCAGCACTCGGGAGGCTGAGGCAGGAGGATTGTTGTGAGTTCGAGACCAGCCTGAGCTACAAAGTGAGCTCGAGGCCAGCCTGAACTGCATAGTGAGACCCTGTCTCAAAAAGACAAAAAAACAAAAACAAAAAAAAAAAACAAAAAGAAATTATTAACATACATATTTGAAGAGCTGAGCAGGAATCTGAACAAACTAAACATTTAAGGTAATAAAAAGAACAGATAAGGAAAAATAAAGACAGGGTTTTAAGCTTTAGCTTGCTTTTAGTTACCCATTGAGCAGCTACAGGCCCATTCTCTATGTCCCTGTGAAGCAGACAGAAAATTAAGGAAAATGATGGTAATTAGCAAGCTAGAGACAGGTGATAGGCTTCTTGGGGACTACTTGAAAAGCAAAAGAGATATGCTTTTCCTCACTTTCTTGATCATTAGCTATAAAGAAGATTCCCATAGGTTTGTAGTCTCAAGCTTTAGCTCGAGAGAATGCAACAGCTCTACATATGGTGATAAGGTCCAATGCCCATACAATGTTCAGACTATTAGTGAAAGTTTGGAAAAATGTCAAAGCCTAAAATCCAACAAGGTGTAGACATCCACCAGAAATAGACAGAGCCTTTCTTTTCTCTGAAGTAGGTA
Source organism: Ctenomys sociabilis (assembly GCA_004027165.1). Lineage (NCBI taxonomy): Eukaryota > Metazoa > Chordata > Mammalia > Rodentia > Ctenomyidae > Ctenomys > Ctenomys sociabilis. Next base: position 52,382 of record PVKA01001937.1, on the reverse strand, counting down.
CAAACAGCCCCTTTTATTTGTACAAGAACAAATACTGTCAGGGAACACTATAGGGAGCAGGAAATGGGTTTTGCCTATTGCACATTAAAAATATTATGTGGTTGTGTTTTTGCCTGAGACAACCAAGGACTTAAAGGCCATTTTTGCTACAAATTTTAACTCTCACCTGGCCTGCAGATGCCCAATAAATTACTAAAAGCAAATCAAATGTTGACTTCTGTATTTGAAATTTTGTTGTGAAATTTGGGTCAACTCTCTTCTTTGCTCTATCAGTACCTTACTCATTTAAGAAGTATCTGTCAAAAAATCAGCAAAGAAGCTTGATTGACCTTCAATTTATATAATCTCATCCCTTTCAACACTGAAGACACTAACATGGACATTTTCCAATAATAATATTAAGTATTATTAAAAGCAAGGACCTAAGCAAGCTGACCACTGACATCTATTATATTTCTTTGAGAAAAATGTTTCCCCATACATTTATTTACCATACACTTATATTCCAAATTGTAGGTTGAATTGAGTGTGTCCCCAAATTCATGTATTGAAGTCCTAAACCTCACAGCCTTGGAAAGTGATTTTTATAGGCTCATTTAGAAATAGCAATGCTAAAATCAGGTCTGAGTTTCTCATTTTATATGATGGGTGCCCTTACTATAAGTAGACATTTGGCCACAAATGTGCACACAGGGAGGTGCCAAATGAAAATGAAGACAGAAATCGAAATGATGCATCTGCAAGCCAATGGCTTTCAAAACTTGCCAGCAAGCTTCTAGAGGCAGAAAGCTGACCTTCTCTAAATCCTCCAAGAAGCAGCCAAGCCTACTCGTACCAGCCCACAGATCCATCAGGTAATACCATTTGCGTTGTTTATGCTACTCAGTTAGAACTGTATTAGGAAATTTCAAGGAAAGCATACATACATCATAATCTAATTCACTGCAGAATGATCTTCTTTCTCCATTCCATCCCCCACTTGTTAACACTTTGATTCTTCAAACTCAAGAATGACATTCCTCCCTCATGGTACTGTCCTTGATCTCCTTAGTGAATCAATTGTCCTCTACTTTCCACCCCCACTACATTTTCCTTCCCCATTGGTTTTCAGTCACCTGGAAATAGTCTTATTCTCCTTTGTATTCATAACACTGGAGAAAACAATGCTCCTTCTTTGTGTGATGCCTGATAAATGCACACCTGAGTGGCCACTGAATCCTTGACCTACTACTCCTGAATTCTGATGTGTCACAGAGCAGGGCATTGTTGGTCTTGCTGTCCTTCTGAGATGGCAAAAATAGCTTTCTACAGAATGAGTCTACATGTAGAGTAAAGTAGTCATTAGGATCTCTGGACAACCCCCTGCTTGAGGCTTAGAGGAGATCAGCATATTATGAAAACATACGATGTCCTGGTGCGAATGTCATTAGATTACAGCACCCCAGACTGCAGGATCCAGCTGTAATTTCATGTTGATGCCTGAAGGAGTTGGATGGTGTACCTCGGGGCAAATGCAGAGTTGTTTCAATTGGAGTATTCAGTGTTCTTGATACCTGCAATGATACTAATGTGAGATGTAGAAAGCTTAATTAGCATCTTTACTGTGTATTTATTTCTCTCTCTCTCTCTCTCTCTCTCTCTCTCTCTCTCTCTCCACACACACACACACACACACACACACACACACACACATACACACACAATCTTGATTTCATAGTTGTATTGAAAGGAAAATTAGGAAATTTTTATGTAGGTTTTGTGAGTTAAAAGTATTAAATATCATTGTAAAAGAAATGGATTTCTGATTATAATTCTTTCCTGTTATTTTACTCTGGTATTCACACCAACTTTATTTTAGGAAGTGTAGTTTTCAAATTTATATAGTAGATACACAAAGAAAATCATACATTTTGCTTTAGGAAGCAAAGTTTTACACCCAAGGCAACTGCCTCTTCTGGTTAGACCTGGACAATCTTTTTTTACAAAGCTCTGTGTCTCAGAAAACACTCTGCTGTGGCTCCTGGACTGTTGGCAGACCTTTTGCACTCCAGTGTTTGGATGTATGTCATTTGATGATGTAACAGATTTATTTTTTTAGAAATGTTTTTCCTCACTTATATTAACCTAGATGTGGCGAGCCACATAAAATATAGAACTTGCTTCTGAATTCAGATTCTCTTGTATGAACAAGACACAAGCCCTACTCTACTGCAGGTTAGTCATAAGAGTGTGCTGCCTACAGTTGAACACATGGGGAAGGAGCTTCCAGTTTGCTCACTGAGGCATGAGGTTGCATTTGAAATTGACCTTCAATAATACATAAACCTTTGAAAAGTAAATACTTAGTAAAAAGAGAGAAAAAGATTGTTTAAGTTTTTAAAATGTAACTTTTAATTAAGTTATATTTTCAGAACTTCAAATCATAAATAGTAATTGTGGAAAATATTACTGATAGGTTTCTCAGCAGCACAGTAAAGAGATAGGAAAGATAAAAGAATCTTTTATTAACTCCAAAGACACTGAGAGACTCCAGGACAGATGGGAAAATCCTCTGGCCTGAGAAAAAGAAAGCTGTGGGTTTTGTGGATTTTTGCTAGGGGTGGAGTTTGAGGGGGATGTCTAGAAATATCTGAGGAGTTGATTGGGGTCTTTCTTGTGGCAGCAGGGAAAGTGAAAGGAAATTATATCCAGGATTGGGTTGGAGAAGAAGTGGGGAAGTGGACTCTGGGAAGATAAACTGTTATTTTAAGTGCTTCAGCTGTATTAAATAACCACCATAATAATTTAGCAATTCATACTAGGGCCAGAATCTATTGATTACTATTTTAAATATTAGGAAAAATGATAAATAAAAGGCCTTGTCTTACAGTGTGTTCGTGTGTGGTATGTAGTCTTTCTTTTAAATATTAGTTGTAAAATGCACAAACATATTCACCATACTTACGTGCACAATTCATGAGCATTAATACACTCACACTGTGCATAAGCATCACCACAATCCCTTTCCAGGACTTTTCCTTTTGCAAAACTGATGCTCTCTCTCTATTAAACACACAGTACTCCACCCAAACTTGAAGAAGTACCTATCTGTTCATTTTAAATTATCTAGTCTCTGATATTCTATTATAACAGAAAAATAGAATAACATATTTATTAACATTATAATTAATAGGCGACTAACAATATAGCGTGTGCCAGTGTTGGAGGTATTTGTGAGATGCTCTTTACTCTCTGTCTTATATGAGTCCTCAGCTCCTTTTGGCTATAAGGTTCTGCCACTAGGGGCACTAAAAGCCCAAGTGAGCTCGATGTGAGGAAGGATGCTGTCTTAGAATGGTCCTTTCGTTCTTCCTTAAAGAATGTGACCCAAGTGTGCTGGTGACCTTCTTGCCAGTGGTCTGGGACAGAACCCTAGGGCTCTAGTTTATTGATCCCCATAGAAGCTGGCTATTGTCTCCTTTACAGAAGTTACACAGAAAACTGCTTAGCTACTTTCTTATTGGGACGAAACAGCTGACATCCGCAAGTGAAAGAAGGAAACATTTATTTTGGCTCACAGACTGTAGAGTCTTCCAGTCCATAGTTGCTTTCCAAGGTGGAGGGAAGTGGCAGAGAAAAATCAGTTTATGGCACGACAAGAACCATCTGCATTTTCTTCTTATTCCATCCAGGCTACAAGCCAGGGTTGGTTGTCCATCTTCAGTAAATTTATTTCAGCTAACACATCAATGCTAAACCAATCAGTAGAGAGATCCAGCTATCACACCCATAACCACGTAGCACATACTAATTATCCAGCCATTCCCCAAAGCTGCATCTATGAGCATGGAGTCTTTTGGGAGACATCTAGACATAAACCACAACAGAGCCCTTCAAAATATCTGTGTACTGATCATTTCAGCCTCCTTTTTTTCTAAGAAAGCCTTAGAGCTCATAGTCTCTTCATAAATTTTCTCTATCCTTGATATCTTAGAGTTCTCTTTTCTGCATTTTTAGTTATTTTGTTAACAGCCATTTATCTTAAATTATTTTTGTTGAAATATCTGGCCAGTTTTTATATCTTTACATAGTCCCAGTAATACAATCTGTATAATCTGATTATCTGATTTACATTTTCTTCTAGCTTTCATTTTCATTTGTCTAAATCCATTTGCATTTGTTTTCAGGTAACATGTGTTATTTACACAGTTCAGGGAACATTTCTTACCATTTTAATTAGTTTCTCTGAAAAATTGTCATGATGACTGTGACAGTTTCCCATGTAAGTTTCAAGTTAACTTTTAATATATTTTCTTAAGCAATTCAGCCAGTATACAAGAGCCAGCAGTTACTCTAAGAAATCTGACTATAGATGTACTACTGATCCAGTTGAAGAGGTTCCTTCTTAGAATCACTAGATTGCTCAAGACATTGGTGGTCTGATATATCTTCTTAGAATGTTTTCTTATACAATTGTTACACAGTATGTCAGTTGCCATCCAAGTTGGAGGTCTGCCTTGCATTCAATCAATGATAATACATTGGTTTATCAGTGTCCATGTCATTGTTTCAGGCTTTTGCAAGGGGAATGATATAATAAAGACACATATTTCATAAAATTATTTTATAGTGAATTACCCAAAGAATCATATACAAACAGTGTGGGAAATCTGTCCACATACTAACCAAAGAATCTACCTGAAAGCCTGGATCCTAACATTCTGCATAAGTCTAGTTGAAGACTTTGAGCCCATAACAATGCCTCCCACAAGTCCATCTGGAAGCCTAGAGCCCACAATAGTGTCTCAATTAAGCTTGCTTCATGGGTCTGTTCTGGGAAAGCCCAAAGGATAGGGGTGGAAACCAGAAAGTCTATGCCAGTGAGATGAAGGATCTGTGCTAGTGGGCTCTGGGATCTGCACTTGAGCCAAGAAGTAATGCTCAAGGCAAGAATCAGAGGTCCCCAAATATATACCACAGCCATTCTCAGCAACAGTGAGGTCCTGAGCTCCTCTAATGATGAGAAAAGCTGAGTTCTCATCAAGAAAGCTAATGTAATGTGCTTCTTCAGGAGACTGAGCTGTGCAACATCTTGCCCTCCAGAGCCAGGAAGGGATACTCAAGGAAGCAGTACTCAAGGTGGGGACCAGAGCACCCCCAAAGTGAAATGTAACCATTCTTTTTATTAATTTTTAGCTTGCTAAAGAGAGTACAAAATAGCATTAAAACAGAAAAATTACAAATGATATCAAATTTCACTAAACAAAATAATATAAATTTCATAGTACTTGTATTTGTTACAATGCATAGTGTTGTCTTCAAATTAGTTGTTTATATCACCAGATATATGCATACGAAATTGGCAGAAGAAAAAAAAAGAAATATATAAGAAATTAAAAAGATAAAAAGATCAAATAATTGAAAAAAGGAGACAAAATAAATTAAGCACCAATTGCTCCTTCCCACAAACCAGCAGAAATTCACAGTAGAGTTGTCCAAACTATTCTACTTACGTACATAGATACATCTTCTCCCACTCCCTCTCCTGCTCTTCTCCTCAAGTCAGTAATTCCTTCCTTTTGAGCAGGTTCATTTCCTTTTCCACATATCTGTTCTACCCGTCAGATTTTATTTTCTCCTTCTGGTTCTTATCCTAAGGAGAAAATAGATGTTTGTACATGCAGGACTGGTTTATTTCTCTTAAGAGTATGGTCTCTATTTGCATCCATTTACTGATAAAAATCTCAAATTTATCCGTTTTTATGGCTGAATGATATTCCATTGTGTAAAAGTATATCTTCTTTATTCATTCTTCCATTGATGGTCATTTGGATTGCTTCCAAGATTTAGCTATGACAAACTGTGCTTCTATAAGCATAGGTGTACATATATTGCTGTGGTATGATGTTTTTTGAAGTCTAATCCCTTTGAGTGATAATGAGGTTTTGAGATCCTCCTCTGATGAGAACAGCCAACTTCATCAGGAAAACCAGCATGGCAAAGTGCCCAGCAGAATATCCCAAGAGAATAAGCAGCTTCCAGCAGCTCCCCAACAGCTTCTCCAAACAGCCTCGCAGCAGCCTCCATACAGCTTCTCCATTTCTGCATTTATGCTGCTGGCAACAACCCTCAGGTGGGCCTCCTACACCCAGTTCAATTCTGCTAGGTATAACAAGTTGAGCGCCAGTTGGTAATCCACCACATTACCTTTACAATTATCATTTTTGTTATTTTTATCCAGATGCAGAGTTCTCAAGTAGCCAATATGTATGCATGCTTATAGTGTGCTCCCTTCCTGATATTAGAAAAGGTTTCTAGTAAGAACATTTTCCTGAATTAGACTCTGATAAGCAAAATGACAACAATGGGCAGGACACTTCTGAGCACTGAGGACATGCAGGGCATGAAGCACATATCAAGGCACAACTTCAGCATCATGTTACAAGGGGCGTGCAAGAAAAACTGACAGTGAGCTCAGTAAAGGGTACACCAGTGTTGCATGATTGTGCAATGGAACACCCTACACAGAACAACTGTGTTTATTAGCTAGTTCTAAAATGTTTTGTTTTAAATATAGTATTACTGTATGTTCAACTCAGTATATATTATCTAAATTTTATAGAAAGTAAGTTCTATAAGGTTCAAAGCTTTTGCATTTATAAAGCTAGAACTATTGCAGTTGTCACACATGGAGGCCTTGTGTCCATTGTTTATTTGTAAGCAGCACTGTGACATCAACTAAGTCATTCTAATACTAAGCTTTTCTAATAGAAAGAATAAAAAAGTAGACATTTGTGAAAAATCATAAAACTTATGAAGTTTCTGTATAAGTATATATGCACTTACACATGTAGTGAGTACAAGAAGTGTGTGTGTGTAGATATATACATGTGTATACATTTTACCATGACAGAAGCCCTGAGTTTGCATGTACTATCTTGGCTAGGACAGTCCATTCTTTCCTGCATTCTGTCATATGTAAGAGAGGAAAAATATCAGCTGAGTTGTGGCAATTACCAGAAATAATCTTTGTAAAGCTCTTGACACAGTCCCTGGTACAAGATTAATATTCAACAAATGCTTTTTCCTTTCATTTCAATTTAATGTATCAGGGCACAATACCAAATGGGATACTGTATATGACTGTCGTATAAGCTGTAGAGATGTATAAATTTAACATAATCTCATTATAAAGCTATTATTAATACAGCAAAAAATCACAAACTTAATTATTTTAAGAACAATGAGATCAACTTTCAATTTTTCAGGATGATGAGGAAAGGCTTTGAATCCAGAACAAAAGACTGATAATTTAAGCAAATTAGACTGCATTGTACTAACATAGTATTGCCTATTTTGACTCTGATGACCATCAGTTAATAACAATTGTTTCCAGAGAGTGATAGTGTAGAACAGTGAGCTGGTGGATTAAGTTTCCTGTGTCTAAGGACTCTTCTTTTCAGCCAGTGATGGCTTCAGCTTCCTTAGGCTGAGGGATTTGGAGTGTGGCACCTGGCTTTCTCACATTAGGGTTTTCAGTAGTTCAACAGCTGATAGCCCCTTCTCACAGAATGTTTCAATAAAACACGATGTGCCGCTCTGTTTGCTCCAAGAGCAAACAGTATTCTTTGCTCTGCCTGGTATCCTAAGAGACCAGTTTTCCTTGTTCCCTTGCAACTGGATTCCAGGTATCTTAAGCAAATGAAGGCTTTGAGAAGAGGCTGGAAGGTAAGAGGAAGAGACAATGAGAATATTTCTTTCTATCTCTTTCTGCCTTGGGTGATATCTCCAGATTAGCTATCAATTACCTTTTCTGTACAGTTCCAATGCCTACCAGCAGTACCTTGTGTTAGTAAGTTTTTTATTATGGTGACAAAATACCCAAGAACACTTTGTTTTACCTCATGTTTTAAGAAGTTTCTTTCCATCATCAGCTGATACCATTGCTGTAGACCGGCTGTTGGGGGAACATGGCAGGAGGATGTGGTGAAGGGAAGCTACTTACCTCATGGTAGCCAGGTGCAGAATTCCTTGAGACACTCAATGAGTCAATGGCTGCTTGGGTACTAGGGGAGAGAGGTACTACGAACTCCAAGGAGCCAGAACATCTTGAAGATGGGAATTTTTTGTCAACTCAAGCAGAGATGGACATTACAGGAAAAACAAGGAAGCTCTTCAGGAAACAGGTAAAAATTAATTCTTCAGCCGAACTGTCTCTATTCTTTGTTTTCTTGCCTTCCCCCCTAAAACAAACATCTGCACTCAGCAGAACACTGTAACTTTGTTATTCCTCAATAAGCCTGGGTGTTTGAGTCAGTGCAGGGCTTCATTTCATTGGGGGTCCCCAACCCTCCTCAAAGATATTCTCTGTTTCTCAAATTTTCATTTATCTTGCTGTAAGAGTTTGCTGGTGGGAACTCAGCAGCCAGGGGGCAGAGAGAGCAGGAGAGCCAGATAGGAAGTCCCCAGGGCCCAGTATAGTTCCAAAAGCCACATACCTCAATTCGCTTACTTCAACAAGGTGCCACTTTCTGAGTTTCCATCATCCTCAATCACACCATCAAATTACAATATTATCCATGAAATAATTGTCCAGTACCATCAGAACTCTCAAGATCTTCACAAGCCTTTCCTATAAACACATGAAAGTTTGGAGCAACCTCTTAGACCTAAAACATAACATACCTCAACTCCTAACAACTCCTCTCCTCACCCTCGGCCTATTCCCTGAAGGTAACCTGCTCCCGCACCCTAGAGATGCCACCTCATCGAATTGCCTCTATCCTAGGGGCACATCAGCATCTGGATGCTGCAATTTCAGCTTTTATTAGTTTCTCACTTGCCTCCTCCATTCTCCATCAACTTTGTGACAAATTCTTTTCCGTACATTTTTGTTTCTTAAAGGGCATGGGTATAATTTTATTTTCTGACTGGATCCTGTGAAATACACACAAGGAAATTACATGTAGGTTCTTTTTAATTTAATTTTTTAAAGAGAATAAAAAATAGTAAAAAAAAAAAAAAAAAGAAATGATGCAAAATTTCACCAAACAATATAATAGAAATTCAACAATGGTTGTTCTATTATGTAATGTTGTCTTCAAATTAGTTGTTTGGATTACCATATATAAAAATGTAAAATTGGTACAAAACATTGTAATACATTAAAAAGGAGGGCTGCGGAGATGGCTCAGTGGAATAAGCTCTTCTTTGGCAAGCGCAAGGGCCTGAGTTCAATCCTCATCCCCCTTCCCCAAAGAAAAGACATTAAAAATGAGAAGAAAAAAATTCTATCACCAGCAGAAATCAGCAGCACAGTTATCCAGCTTGGTGGGAAGTGGCTCAGCCAGGGCAGGATCTCATCCCCGAGCAGCCCATGCCATCTCTGCCTCACTGTGATGACCCGTCCCCACCCTCATGCACGATGCCGCACGTCCCTTCCTGCTGGCTGGATGCTGATCCAGTGTGTCTTTTCCTTTTTGGAAATCATGAACAGGTGGCTGTGCTACAAGAGCGGCAGAAGGCTGAGTATTAACAACATAATTTAATGATGCAATCAGATTAAATTCCCAACAAAATGAGTTGTAATGCATTAATGACACAGAGAATCATCACTGCCCCGCTTTGGGGATGTGTGAGGAGCTCGACTGGTTACAGCTATCTGCTGGCTGGCTGACAGTATTTTTGTACTTCGCTGAACCTAGCCAATGTTTTCCAGGTTTTGTTTATTTTTTATATTTATTTATTTATTTTTGCTTGTTTGTTTGAATCTGTTTTGGAGCTTTTAAAAACAGTATCAATGTTTTATTAATCTTTATATGATTTTATTTTTATTACAAATACCCTTTAAGTGGATTTTGCAGTGGTGCAAACAGTGCCTACAGACATTCTTCTTCAACTTAAGCCCAATCTGAAGGGTCTTTGGACCCTTCATGAGCCATACAGTACCTGCAGCAACAATATAATATCTATCTGTGCAGAGCACAGCAAGCTGCCTTTTTTTTTTTTTTTGTATTTTTAGTGTAGGGTCTATAGGGTCTCACTACACAGATAGGACTTGTAGTGATCTCCCTATGTTCAGCCTCCCAAGCACTGGGATTACAGGCATGCGCCAGCAAGTCTCATTAGTTGTCTCAGCGTGCAGTGGGGGTGGGGCCAGCACGACAAAGCAGGGATCGAACCCCAGCCACTGTGTCTGCCTAAGCTAGCACTTGAATCCACTGAGCTATTTGGCTGGCCCTAGAACGCTGTCATTGATGTTACCTTATTTTATCTAGTCCTAGATAGTATTCTTTAAAAAAAAAAACAACTTAGACTGAGTCTCTAAGACGTTAAGTAATTAATCAAAATCACATACCCTGTAAGTGAAAGAATTGGGAATCTAACTCTTATCAATAGTTCAAATATAGCTACCTCTAATAAAATACACCCTTAATTTCTACCAGAAAAGAAATGCTATTGATGCGGAGAAAAGCAAATAACTTTAGATCAAAGTTGTCTTCCAGGTAAAATGAATGCCTGTTTTCCTTTCATTGTCTCTGCCTGAGATTTTACCCTGCTCTTCTGTTTCCAAATGACCCAGTAGTTATAGAACCACTTAGCACCTGAAACCAAATACCTGCAGTCACCTTATAGGTGATTTCTTTCTCTAATGAAGCAAATGTTGCAAAATGAAATATTTTGGGATACAAGGCAGCTCTTCATGACCTGTATCCAATTCCACAGCTCCGTGAGGCTTAGATGACTGTATTTCTGACTCTCCTGCTGTCCTTTTCAAAACTAGTCTGCCAGGAGTGAGGCAGCTGCTGTAGACCCATGCTGTTCAGCTATTCTCGGAAGCCATTACTGGAGGGGAACTCTTTCCTACCTTCCAGTCAAGGATTGTCTGTTAGTTGTGAAAGAGTTGCTGGTGGAGAGCTAATAATGACTTGTTTCTGTGTGAGCAGAGTTCAGGAAATGCTAATGGTAGCTTTTCTAAATACATTTTACAAGGCAGCACGAATGAAAGTTTCAATTCTAGTCTTTAAGGGGCTTTAGTCAGGCTTACCAAAATATGGATTCTTGGAACCTACAGAGCTATTTCCTAATGCCTGGATTTTAAGTTTTCCCCCAAAAGACTTATTTCCCAAGTTAAAAGAATTGTTTTAATTGATTTGTCTTTCAGCTTTTCGTCCCAATTATTTCTATAACATTCCACAATGTAAATGTAATGCTCATCCTGTTTTCTAGGGTTATAGTTATCGTTCCTCAATAAAATGAGATTCTAAAAAAGTAAAACAGAGACTGGATGCAGTGGTGTGCACCTGTAGTCCCAGCTCTTGGTTGGGAGGCTATAAACAGGTGGATCACTATGAGTCTGATCTAGTAGTGAAACCTGGAACACCCTGTACACCCTTCCCTAAATACAAAAAAAAAAAAAAAAAAAAAAAAAAAAAGAATTTAAGAAAAAGTAAAATACTTTTAAGGACAGCCAGTTCTCCTTGAAATACATTTTTCCCCATTCCAATTTTAAATTGTATCAAGTGTCTTTTTAGATTCGGTTAAATGTTGTTTTTCCCTTTATAAACCTTAAATTTGTAGGATTCAGTGTTTAGGATCATCTCTGATAGGTCTAGACCAACCTTCCTCTAGAAAATTAAGACAGAGTCATAAATCACCTCATCTGAGGAGAAGAAAAGAGAATCAATAAGCTGCTTAAGTTTTAACACTGGAGTGGAGTCAACTCTGCCTATAAAAGTGGTGTAATACCTTTAAAGACTTAAGTTGGGACAAAAGCCTATTAGTATCTCTAGGACCAGAAAGCAGGACTATATGTGTTTAGAAAAATCAACTAATGATTTAGGAAGGTTTTTCTACCTGTTGAACTATGGATGCTGTGGGGGACCTAGTCACTACTGGGCTGAGAGATGTCTGAATATGACAATAAACAGATTCAGAGCATCAATGTAGGAATATGCCCATGATGTAGGGTAAGGCAGGGGGGTTACTTCTGTACTGTGATTTGAGTGATCCAAGCTCTTGGGAGGCTGTAAACAGGTGGATCACTACAAATCTGATCTAGTAGTGAGATTCTGAACACCCTGTAGACCCTTCTCTACAATACAAAAGATATATATTATATATAATATATATATATATATATATATATATTTCTATGTGAAGATTTTAGTTGTCAGCCTAACTTTGACCTGCAGTAACATCTTTCTACCATTGTTTGATTTAGATCCTCAACTAATTGATTTACTTGTTTTTTTTTTTTTTTTTTGGCAGAACTGAAGATTGAACTCAGGCCCTTGTGCTTGCCAGGAAAGCGCTTATTCCACTGAACCATCTCCCCAGCCCCAATTTACTTATTTGTATTTGTTTAACTATCATAAGTAAATGATAGATTTCTCTTTCTACTTAGAAATATTTTACTAGGAATAAAAGATGGAAAATATTAAAAAAAAAAAAAAACAGGAAGGGGAAATTAAAAAATTTAAGCTCCACCACCACATTCCAGACAACTGAATTACATTTTTGCCTCAAGCTTACTGGGCTTTCTCTCCATAGGGACTGCATCACATGACTTGGCCCTAGGAATTCACTTTTTGTTATCGTGTGCCATGTTCTGAATTCACTTGATATAATACTAAATTGTGTGTTTTCATTTCACTTCTCAAGATTTTATGCTATTTTCCTCAATTAAAACAGGGAAGCAACATAGCATACAGGTAAACGATCAAGTTTAGACTCAGAAAGTCTCAGCCATAACTGGGATTCTACCATTTCACTTAAGTGTTCTGAACCTCACAGCTGAAACATGGAAATAAACTTGACCTTGTTACATTGCAAGATGTGCATTCTAACATTTTCATTTATATGTACTTTAGTAGCTTAATTTTAAAATATGGGATCAGAGATTTTGCATGCATAAATATGTTCAGAACCAGAAGTGTTGTTTTTGATTATTTAAACCAAAGTTCTAGTGAAGTTTAAAACATTTCACAAAAAAGTAAATGAGCACCAGCTATTTCCAAGCTATCTTCAACAAATGGTACATATTACTTTTGGCTTGTGACCAGCTACCTGGGAGGAAGACCATGTGTCTTAGAAAACCTGTTTGTGTTCTCCACAAAGTTTAGCTTCATGATTCTCACAAAGTTGGGATAAGCACCATGAATATTTGGAGCTTGGAGTTGCTGGAAGGGCAGGTAGGATAATGTTGACACATTATAGCCAAAACACAAAAGGCAGGCAATATGAAGAATATTTTCCACTGTATATGAAGAGAGGTTTTATACGGTCTAGAATTTCAGGCAAAAGGACCAGCCAGGAGATGTCCTAGATGTCCTGAGACTTTAATCCAAAGCGTTACGCTTTTGTAGTCAGGGAAAACAGGGTTTTGAGAGTTGCTTCAAGCAATATGGAAAAAAAAAAAAACCTCAGAAATGTGACTCAGCATGAGGTTGTAACATTCTGATCTATCTTCCTCTAGTTTCTTCTTCAAGATCTGCAATAAATAAATAAACAAACAAACAAAACTGACTGGGTGAATTAATGAGCAAAGTACCTTTAGCTGGGCCTTTGTGTTGTGATAATCTTCAATTCTGCATGTAGCTTCTTAAGTCCTTTCCCACTGGATGCTTCCAATGCTGGCATGTACATCTTAGGAAGACTTATAAGCAGCAACAAGAATTCAAGCAATCTATCAGTCAGTGTATTTCCAATGTATTTGTGAAGTCTTGGAAAGTATGACCACAGTCACAAAGAACCAAGCAAGGTAAGCAGAGTTGATTTTAACCCAAGAGAGTGAAGCAAGACTGTCAGCAGACTCCAGGTGTTTCTCTCCACCATGCTTGTGTTTTGGCTCCCAGGAATGTAGAATTTAGTGTTATTTCTTCAAATGCCACCAGGAGGGGCCCTAGCTTGTCTGGGGGACAGAAGTCCAGAGTCACTAGGCTGGTGACAAATTGCTGTTTGGTATTATTAGCAGATAGTACTCAAGGTTAGCAAAACCTCCTTCCCTCTCATCCCTATCCTGTCAATATTTATTGATTCTCCATAGAGTTCAGAGCACCATTTAACTCTCTATTTCCTCTTCTCCTCAGCCTCTCCCCCAAACAAGTCATTCTCTAATTTGGACTGACAAATGGATCCCTGTCTCTTCCAAAGCAGGGAAATTTGACTCCATGTGATCACAATTTTTAGAAATGTAAGTAGAGCCACTGCACATGTGTTCACTAGAGACAAATAGTCAGAGTTCAGAGGAGTGTGTGGGCTTGCCAGAAGATTATTCTTATCATGAAATCCATTGCGGGTGAACTTGACAATCCAGGAAGACTATGTGGATGCCAGCTTCTGAGAACATGCCCTTCCCATGAGCCTCGGAGCTGCTCTACCCATACTGTGTTCCGCTTTACTGTGAGGTAGGAGCATTCAGACACAGGAGCAGCACCCAAGCACTGAGAGATGAGAGGCAAACAGCTGAATGAACTTTGTTCATTTTAGAGAACAGACAGAAGTAGGAGTAGGTGGAAATGAATTAGTGTAATAAACTGGCATCTGCTAGAGAAGGGACTGTGCAGTTTCCTGATGTGACTCATCGCTTTGCTTCTCCTGAGCTGTGGCTCACTGTGCAGAGAGGCTGGTTTCTAAGGAGACCACTGAAGGCTGGGCGGTGGCAGTCTGTGTATAGACACTGGGCTCATGTGGTTGTGGAGCCTGCTGCCTTGTGACCCCCCCAGCATGTGGCGGCTGGACACTTCTGGAGAGAGAAAGCCTTCCTTGCTTTAAATGCCATTAACAAAGGAAAAAGAAGTATTTCTTAAGATTAGTCATAGACTCTCACACCTGCTAGAAATGAAGTCCTTTGTCTGCCTACGATGTATGATTGATTCAGTTTCAGCAGAGCTGTGTGCTGCCAGTCCTATTTGGAATGAGTTGATTGGATACAGGGGAAGGATGCTGGAATAGTAAATTTTTTAAAAATGAAATTATATTCCAAAAGATAAAAAGGGGACCATGGTATATATTTGCATTTTATGGCTCACATGTTTTGCTTATTTTGTGTTTGCTATATTGTGTGTTTGAATTCTATTTTTTTCTTAAAGGCACATGTGTTAAAGACTTTGTTTTGCTTATGGGTATTAGAGACAGTAAAAGGGCCAGGAATGTGGCTCAGCAGCATAAGCGACTGCCTATTTAAGAGTAAGGTCCTGTATTCTATTCTATTTTTTTATTTTTATTTTTTATTTTATTGAAGTACAAATATCAATCAGACAGTTTCAAGACACCTTAACAAGACAGATTCAATAAATTAATACATTGCAAACTGTTTTCATAATGTTTTGGTATCGTACAAGGTGCATACATGATATTATATTTACAGATATTATTTTAGCAGATGTCTCTTATCAGTAAATTAAGTGTGGCTGCTTACTTATTTTATTTTTTATACATGAATTATATCAAAAATTCAATAATTATTTTCCTAGTTGATGACCATAGTACTAGAAGCTGACATACTATCCTGTCCAACCACCATTAGTGCAGATCTTGCCTCCCATAGGATTATGTAGAAGCACAGCTTTATCTATCCCAACTGTACTGTGTATACACACACATCATGATTTTTCCTTTCTATACCCCTTCCTTTGTCTACACCTGTCAAAGGTGGGCACTCCATGGTCATTCAACTAACTTAGGTGCTTGAACTCGACACCACAGTCCAACACAGTCCAGCATTCCAAAGTGTGGAGACTCCTCAAAAGAGTAGGACTAGAAATCCCATTCAAGCTGGCTATCCCCCTACTGGGAATTTTCCCAAAGGATCTGGAAACGTTGTATCATAGAGATATATGTGTACCTATGTTTATAGCAGTGCAATGTGTGATAGCAAAATCTTGGAAACAACCAAGATGTCCATCACATGAGGAATGGTTGGAAAAGATGTGGTATTTCTGTATAATGGAGCATTTATACTGAAGTGGATGCCACTTGAACATATACTCATAAGTGAAATAAACCAGACACACATTTGTAAATAGCATATAGTCTCCCTAGTATAACAAGCGAAAAGCAGAAATACAAAAGGAAACGTACAAGAACTAAAAACAATTGAGTCAGATAAGGCAAAGTGAATGGCATATGCTGCAGGATACTAATCAGCTTTTCTTCTGGATGGTTAACAACCTAAGTTCACAAGTCAGAGTTGGAGAAATAGAAGAGCCACAAGGCCAGCCAGCATTTTGGCCCAGCCTTTCAAGGTCTGTGTTCTATTCCTGACATTGAAAAAAAAAAAAAAATCAAGGTAGTAGAAACTCAAAGAGGTGAGGCCTAATGAGAGGTTTTAGGTCATTGAGCATTTGACCTCAAAGGAAACTCAAGTGTTACTCTTTTTCTCTCTCTTTTGCTTTCCCACCATGGAGTAAATGATTTTTGTTCTTTATATAGTACCACTGTAATGTGCTGTCCTACCACAGGTCCAAATACAGTGAGGCCAACCTGCCATGGAAAATTCCAGAAGTGTAAGTTACAATAAAACTTTTTTTCTTATAAATAATTGTCTCAACTGTTTTTGTAATAGTAATAAAAATGTGACTAGCAAGTTGATAGACACTAACTAAAAAAATCACTAAACCCAGTTCATGCCTCTCTGAGCCTGTAGGTTCTCAGAGAATAGAAGGATGCGAACTTCCTAGAACTCTGTTCTTTTGCAACTCGTGAGTAGTAAGGCAAGAGTCTGCATTGGCCATAAGGAGCCTTTCCACTCAAGTAGGCTACACAGGCTGGTAATTAGCCACAAAGAACATTGTAGAAGTCCTCATTGGATGGGAAAATTTGAAAATAATTGTAATACGGTTTGCCAGTAAAGAAATGCTGTCAAAATACTCAAGAATTTTCTTCCCTTAAAGAGTGAACAACTTCCACTGAATACATATTTGACCCTTATAATAACTTTGAAATGCTTCATCATAGACAATGAAGAGGAAAAAAAAAACCCAGCTAGTGTCCAATTTATCATAAATCTTAACCAGTAAACTTTTCACTTTAAGAGGTATTTTTTCTTCTAAATTGTATGCTACTGACATTTTTCATCAAAAGAAAATGAAAACACTGTATATTTTTAAAGGATAAGAAAATTCAGAGAAGCAATTTTCTATTTAAGTTGATATTCAATGTACTTAGATCCTTATAAAGCAGGCACATAATTCTATGATCCAAATCAGATTCTTGTGGAATCAGACCTATAAAAAATGTCTAAAGTAACCTTATTACTGAAAAACAAATATTCCTGAGGGAGTGATTTTTTGTTTTTGCTTTTCTGAGACAGGATCTCACTGTGCTATAGTTCAGACTCCCCTTGAGCTCACTTTGTACCCTGGCTGGTCTCAAACACTCAGAAATCCTCCTGCCTCAGTCTCTGCAGTACTGGTATTACTCGTGTGTACCACCATGCTCAGCTATAGAAGGAAATTTTTAAAAAATTTATTTAAAATAAATGCACTATTCCCTACCTTCTGTCTCCTATTCTTTCACTTTCTCTCATTCTCCTCCTCATTTCTCACTCTCTTCTTTCCTTTCTCCTTCTTTCTTTTCTTTTTTATTTCCTTCTTGTCTGTTTCCACTTTTCATTTCTCTGTTTTTTCCATTAAAAAATGCTTACTAATTTGACCACATGCTAGGCCTCAACCTTTAATCCAGGGTTTCTTGGAAGATACATACAAAGGTGCTATCCCAAGATCCTACTAAAGAGTCAAAGAAGCAAAGTGAAATCATCATGAACTTCTTTTAAAGGAAGGGAAACAGAGAAAGACAATATCCTATCCTTTTTCTTTTTACAAATACCACAACACTAAATTAGGACTGAAAGAATCATACATTTATAAGATTCAAAGAGTGTGAAAACTCTTGGGGATATGACAGGTGGGTAGAAAAGAGGCAGATGCAATGCAAGCTTATCTCTTTGATACATTCATGCTTTAAATTTACATTGCAACTGGCAATGTTTGGCGTTATATGTAGTATATCTGGTTTTCTGAGCAATAGAAAGGAACAGTATGATTCAAGGCAAAAGGAATAAAATTATTGGTATTTCCTTGAGCTAAGCTTTAAGCATTGAGGTAAACTGAAGAAAGAGATGTTTCATGTTCATTTCATTGTTTCGCTCAGCTCAGAATTAGGAAAACAAAGCTAGAACAAAGAGCATTATTCTATTTTTACTTGAAATATAAGTGTAGGAAATGGATGACTGAAGTTGTTCATCTGAAAATCAAATTGTGCTCTTTATCTGTCTGTACTCCTGGAACTGTACTAACAGTTGTGCTTTATCCCTAAGGAGCTCATGACATTATGAATCAACAGACACATGAACAACAAATATACCATAGAGTGCTGCAGGAATAGGAACAGTTCTTACCTGTGTTTCCCTGAAAACTAAGACCTAACTGAAAAATAACCAGCCTTGGAAAGTAGAGATCAAAAAAGCAACCCCCAAAATATCAGCCTATCTTCACCTGCTTTAAGAGTAGTTGCTGAGTAAGAGAGCAGCAATGGAAGGTAAGACAAGGAAAATCTAATTGGGTTTGGTACTTTAAATCTCTAGTTTTCCAGGCTGATTATTTTCCAAGTCAGCCTTATTTTCAGGGAAAGATGTTGTACCCATTTTGGGGAAAAAAAAACATGAAAAATCTTATGAAAGACTGATAGAATTTGGAGTATGGTTTTCAGCTAGGCTTTTCAGCATAGGTAATTTAACCAAAGAGCAAAACAGATGAGATGGATGAAGAGTTATCAGGTTCTTTACTCCAAGAGGATGAACTATGAAAACACATAGTTTACAAAAGGAAACATGTCCTGCAATTAAATATAGGCTGTGGAGGGTCCAGCAAAGTGAAGAGAAGACTGGTGGAAAGAGCAGAGTAGAGCTTGAAAGGTCTTGGAAGGAACTGACAGTGGTCAGTGGAGAGAGTTTCTCTGTACTTTCTTTTCTCTCTTTCTCACTGGGGTAGGTGTGAGGTGAGAATTTGAAGTAAGATAAATAAATCTGCTTTGGATACTCATTAATGGGACTATGTCTGATAATGAGTGAGACACTTCATTTGGGGTGGTGGTTGGGTTTCCCAGGGAGCTGGAAATTTGCAGGAAGAAAGCCCATTGAAGCTTGCCCTGATAGCCGATATCTGTGAGGGAGCGCAGGTATCACTGCTAGTTGTGTCCACAATGGATAAAGTCCTGGGATAGCCCAGAGTGGGTCACAGGGTTGCGGTGCTTGTAAGGAGCTCTACCAGGTGAAGTTGGTGGGCCAGGTTTCATCCACATTTCTTCCATTCATTGGATAAGGAAGGAGGTGTGGCCTTGATCATCTAATGTCAGCTATTAAGAGAGAGAATTTAGTGGTGAGTTTACCATCGCTACTAGTCTCAGAAACTGGGCAATTGTAGGTTTTAGCTTATTACCCAGTTATGTTTGTTGGAAATCTCTAGAGATTGGCCACACCTTTTTAATCTATAAAAACCTAGGAAGCATCCCTGGTTTTTTCATGCCCTTCTTTCTCACATCTACTCAATTAAAACTGGTCAGTTTTGCTTTCCTTCATTTACATCCACCTCTTACCTACCTCCCAGTAAGACTATTATGAGAGACTTCTGGATGGCCTTCTTGCATGTGTATGTATACATTTGCAGTCTCTTCACTGTACAGCTTTGTGTCAGTGCCTGCAACCTACTCAGGTGGTTCAATCCAGCCAAAGAAGAACAACTTTAAAGTGAAAGGAAGAGTATGTTATGGCTCTTGGATGATCTAAGGGAAGAAAGGAGGAAATACATTTTGAATATTGAAGAAAACTTTTAAAAGGTCAAATCCTATAAATGTCAGCACATGTCAAGCATATGTCAAATATTTTAGCCAATTAAATCATTCATTAGTGGTTCATTAAGTAACAAGTAAAAACCTAAAATCTTTTCTAAGTTGAATTCCAAATATCACACATATGTAAGAAATACATGGTGCTAAATTAATAACATTAAAATTTGGCTTATTGGAGAAGGAGACAGGAAATCAATTATACTTCTACCACATAAAA
Source organism: Ctenomys sociabilis (assembly GCA_004027165.1). Classification (NCBI taxonomy): domain Eukaryota; kingdom Metazoa; phylum Chordata; class Mammalia; order Rodentia; family Ctenomyidae; genus Ctenomys; species Ctenomys sociabilis. Next base: position 32,338 of record PVKA01001937.1, on the reverse strand, counting down.
TTTATTTGTATCTCTATGGAAAAAAATCTTCTCCACTGCTATCAACTATGTATAACTTACAGAGATTTAAAAGTACTCAAAGGCAATGAAAGTTGTAGAAACTCTGTAGTCAGCTAATCTAAAAGATGTGGTTATATAATGCCTAGTATTCAACTAAAAAGAACCAATAATCCTTCTGGGACATTTCAAAGCCTTTCGTAATTTTTTCCTTCATGAGAATGAAAAGAAAAGAAAAGTAAAAGGAAAACAAAAGAGAGATTTCCTGGATAGTTCCATTGGATGCCTGTTTTCTTGAAAAATTATTCATGGCAAGACTTTTATTTAAAAAAATACTAGTTTGAAGACAAGATGTACACTCATGCCTTCTGGGATTCACTGGGATTTCATTATTAGGCACTTAAAACCAATAAAAATAAATAACAAAGGGTTTGGCAACAATAACAGTACACTAAGAAAGATTAGTAACTAGTTAGTACCTGAAGTCTAAATGATAAGGCTGTGAGAGAAGTCCACAAGGTCAGTTTCAGAAGGAAGACAATGTAGAATTGCAAAAGCTACTGCTAAATATGACATCCAGGAGTCAAAGCTGATTTCTAAAAGTGACCTTAGGCCATTATTGTAGACAGATTTCTTTAATCTTTGATTCCATATTCTTAAAGTAGGTGATGTCACAAACATTTGACAGTGTCACTTTTCAAAGCATACAGAGCTTTGTGTTCTTTGGTAATGCTCCAAAAGAAAAATTAAACCACTAGTCATATTCACGTGTAAAACAGGGAGTATAAACTGAAAATGAGGAAAGGGGCAAGATACTGAGTATCCTATACCAATAGGATTCTGTCATCATAATTTTTCAAGCTAGACAAACTGAACACATATGTAAAAGGCTGGATTTGCTTTAGATTTTGTTTTATCTTAAAATACTATGACCTCCTCCTTTTGCATTTCCCCAGACCCTGGCAGGCATCTTACTGTGATTCTGTTCATTTGCCGTATCTTTCCGTTGGTTTGCACTCTAGAGGACTTTTCAAATCTCCTTTGCCTTTCCCTACCTAGCATCACAGTGAGAAGCAGGTGACTTTATCACACTGCAAGAATTTTAAAGAAAGCTTACAACATAGAAGGTGCTTTGGTATAATTTCTAGAGAATTTGCTTTGTTTCTTTTTTCAAATCAGGAAGTTACTTTGTGAACCATAAACAAAACTCATTCCAAAAATGATAACCACTGGGCCTGCCAAATAGCTCAGTGGATTAAAGCAAAGCGGGCACAGGGGCTGGAGGTTTGATCCGGCCCTGCCCCTGGAGCACACTGAGACAGACTGAAACTGGGCATGGTGGTGCATGCCTGTAATCCCAGCACTTGGGAGGCTATTAACAAGAGAATCACTACAAGTCAGATCTATGAGTGAGACACTGAACACCACCCTGTAGACCCTTCCCTAAAATACAGGAAAAAAAAACAATTGCCTCTAAGTTTAGGATCAACTATGTATTTATGAATTTGCTGCATATAGTACCACTTTAGAATTTCTTCTATGAAAAACAATATGAACACATGTAAATGTAGCTCCTAAAAAGTTCTCCCAATATGGGCTTTAAACATAATCTTTTTTATTCTGAGGAGTAAACAAGGACTTTGCAAAAAATGTTGGCTCATGACTTGGAAGCACTCTTTGAAATACAAGGTCAGAGCAGAACCCCCAGCATAAGTCACTGGGGTGCCAGCCTCGAGTACCAGAGTATTCTGCCTGACCTCTGATTTGTATGTAGTGATGACCTCCCATAGAAGTATTTTTCAATCATTGACATTTACAAAACAAGTTCTAGCCACGGAGGGCAAGTCCCTACAGTGCTTTCCTGAATGCAGAAGAAAAACTGCCTGTGTGATGCTAGCTCCAACATATGAAGTTCCTCTCAAATAGGAAGGCTCGTGCTGTAAGCATTTTGCAGAAACATTTGCTAGATAGTAATAATTATAACTAACAGTTGCTTTGCCCTTTGTAATTTGCAAAGCTTCTAGAAGCTCCACCATGGACCTCGTGGAGGAGAAGAGAGAAGACAGCTCGGTAGACTGTCAATTCCAACTGTCTAGTTCCTGGCCTTTGCTGCAGTGAGTCCCTGCAAATAAGAGTCTCCTGGAAAAAATCATAAAATGTGGCCTTTATAATGCTCCAAAGTATCCCTTTTGTGGTGTCTATTTGTTTCATAAACATATGAGATATTATTGAGTTAGAATCAGTTTTGAAATTGAGTGCTGATTAAAATTGAAAATATTTTTATAAATCACAGCCAAATAAGGAGGAATCTATATTTCATTTTGGCTTCACATTCAGAATAGTGCTAAGATCATAAGACTTTTGAGCAAACAGTGAAGTGTATGCCTTTCTGTATATTCAAAAATTATGTTCATTTAATATGTTCAGAGATATTTAGATGCTGTTTTGAAAATGCCTTTTATTTTTAAAACCTACAAAGATGAATAAATTCTGTTATCTCTAAAGCCTATGCTTTATTACAGAAGACAAGACATGCACACAATTCTTATAATGCAGGATGCCAAAGGTCTAGAAAGATGAAGAATTGTAATCTATTTCCTGAGTAAATAAAATTAGAGCTACCCCTACAAAATCAGGTTTGAGCTAGGCCTTCCTTGATGAATAGTTGAGCTTTGAAAGAATGAATGGAAGGAGGTTTTCCAAGGAGTGGAAACAGTATAAAAGATAGGGGAATAAGTAATGAGGAAAGCAGTAAGTTACCCCTGATGGGAAGCTGTCTGTTAGGGTGGAAATATGAATGTATCATGTTAGAGAACCTCATAACATTCTTGCATGGCCCTGACATTTCTGTGGACAGGCTAAGAAAAACAACCTCAAGTAAAACTGAAATCTAAACATATACTACATTTTAACATAGAATCATGCACACATGTATGGATATATTTAGCTCTGAGTTTATAATTGCATATGCTAAAAACTCACATACCTGGATTTACAGCAACTATTTTGCAGTTATTCTTTCTTTAATCTTAAAGAAAGTTTTCTTATATTAGAGGCAATGCATTTTCTTAAATTATTAAACAAAACCCATAAAATAAGCAACCAAAAATTAAACACCCAAAATAATTATTCATATTTTATGCATATTCTACCTGTGTATATACATCTATATTTTAATGTATTAGAAATATTGTTCCTCTTTAAGCATTCTTTATAAGTATTGATTTTGCTACATGATCTTTTATTATATTGCAGTGCTATGATTTATGTAGCTAATTTTCTATCATTAGACATCAGGGTGGCCTCTGGTTTTTCTTTTAAAAATGTATTTTGATGAACAGCTTCACAATTAAACCTTTATGCCACATATCCATGAGTATTTTCTTAGGCCAAATACTTAGAAGTAGGATTCCTATCATGCTGTGTGCATGTATGTGTGTTTGTGTGCTTAGTTTAATTCTATTTCAGAAATTCCTACCTTTCTTGAATCCTACCGGCAGTAAAGCTGTATTATTTCTCAAAGAAAATGACACAATGTCCCTCAAAGATGGAATAGCCAGAAACATAGTACATCTTTGACATTTGAGCAGAGACATTAAGTCACAAGACCTCTGTGCAGGGAGTTCCCCAGCTGATAGATCTTTTGCCCAGAGAACCCCTCCTTCATCCATGAACAAGCATCAATTGCTATTCTCTGCATCACAGATTCCTCTCCATTACAACTTCAGCCTTGAAAACACTTCTATCTTGATATAAGCCATCTGAAAAGCTATGGTTTGCTGCTGTTTTTCATTATGCTGAGGCTGATCACAGAGGCATACTGTGGCAATCACAGACACTAACCAGGCGGCAAGGAAGGGCAATTTCATTACAAATGCACACTTGCATTTTATGCTCTTTAATCACTGTTACTGCTCCCCCAAGCAGCACATGCTCCAGCCTGGATTTTGACAATACCTTCTTTGTCAGAGGAATGCTGCAATGAGGGTGAGAGAGAGAGAGAGACACTTATTACCAGGAACAATTCCGTGGCACCCGACACACAGGCGGTTTCAAAAGCCTCTGTGTGCATTTACACACGCACCATTAGCACATGCAACCTTACTTGAAACATCAATGTTAATGTAGGTCACGATCCTATCTGGCTCAGTGGTTTTATGTTTTCATAGCCTCTGGATGTTTAATGAGTTTATTTTTCTGCCCACCTCTTCAGAAAACCTACCTAGCTCTGCTAAAGCCCAAGATACAGTGGGAAATGCCTAAGACTCAAAGAAGTGCTCTCTCTGAGAAGTCTGAATGACCCACTTGCTGCACTGTGCTTCTTTCTCAAAATATCTATTAACCTGGAATCATAAATATTGAACAAGGATCATAAATTAAAGTAAATGATATTAAGTGACATGTAGAAAATTTCTGACCTGTCAGAAATATAGCCAAATAGAAACTTCTGGATTAGAATGATAAAGCAATCAATACCATGGCTAGTAGTTGATTAAGCTTAATTTCAAAGTATATCCCTGGTGTAGTACTTCAGAGAATTCTTATTCAAGGTTAGTTTTAAATGGGTGTATGCCAACTATTGTGAATACTGTTTGAAACCATGTTAGCCTAAATGTGTTTTAAGTGGTAGGCTTCTTTGTAGTAGGTGCTGGATGATGGAGAAATCTAAACCTATGAGGTACAGGTGGGTAACCACACAAGGTAGAATACATAAATCAGTGGTCCAACAATTTTTCTGGTGGAAATGTGCAACATCAATATAACAAGCACTGACCGCACACAATGAGTACTAGTCTCATCAGGATGGGCACTGGTTTAAAGAACTGGTACCTGCTTGTGCTGAGACACACTGCCAAAATATCAGCTGGCTTGTGCATGCATATGTAGGTACTATAAGCAGCAATTATTGATGAATAGCTTCCATATGCCAGGTACTTAAACTACAACCTGGGAATGCAAAATAGGCATAGAAAAATGCAGCAGCGGGATAGTAGTGTAGTACTGGAAGGAGTGGAAGTAATTGTAATATCGGTCATTTATTGAGGCTTTTCTAGCAATAAAGGATACTCCTAACATTTCTCTGACTGTTCTTAACAGCCATGATGTACATTATGATCGTTACGTGAATGAGGCACCTGAAACTTTGAGATATTAAATAACTTGCTCTAATCACTCAGATGACAGCTGCAAGAGTTGGAATCCAAAGCACCATCTATTTTAAAAGCCCAGTAGTCTCTCTCTTGCCTCACCTTGAAAAATCTTAGTTTTTGGCTCTAACTTTCATGGACTACTTCATCTCTTCAGTCTCAATGTTATAAAGTTCTCATTATCCCAGAGCCAAGATAATAATATTTTTCTAAAGTATAGCACAGATGAGCTTAAAAGTGGAAATGAGCTAATATGAGGGAGAACACTGCTTAGTGGGGCTGAGTAGGGCGAGAGCTGTCAGCATGTTTCTGTGTGGTGTATAAATCTCTGCACTTATTAGGTGCTTAACACAATTTAAACACATGCAGAAGATTCTCAGTGCCTGTGCTTTGTTAGCATAGGGTGGTCTTCTCAGTTACAAACTGAGAAGTCTGTAATTTAGTTGGTTAGACAATGTTGGTTTATTAAGGGCTGATTAACAATTCTTGCTACCATTACTAATGCCAAATAGTCACCAGTTCTGAGACAAGTTTCTTGAAATAGGAAGTCTAAGCATTTAAGAAAGCAGGTTTCATGTGGAGCTTCCTGTGGTTATGTGGGAAAAGAGGAAGGGCATTTCTAAAAGAAGAAATGCATGACCAAAGTGTGGGAGTGGGAATGTACAGTATTTTGGAAATTGGTAAGTGAATTTCTTAAAATAGCAGGAAGGATAAACAGTACAATCAGACAGACAATGTCACTTAAAGCACATTAACAAACTTGGTACTTTCAAGAATATAAAAAAAAAGATGCAAGATAATCTCTCTTATTTCCTTTCTCACAACAGTCCTCTTTGTTGAAATACTATGTAAAAGTAACAAACCATACATTTAAAAATGGTTAAGCTTGTTAAAATAGCAAGACAAAAGATGCTCAAAATACTCTAGAGAAATGGCCAGTCTGGACTCAGTGCCCTTAGCCCTATAATCATTTCAATTTTCAGGTACAACACCTATCTTGCTTTTTAGTTACACTAGTTGTTTTCTTTCTCCATTTCCTTCAAGACTTTGTACACAAGGACTTTATTTCTTAGTGGCTTTTTTTTGGTATGTGTGATTTGGGGACTGAACCACAGGTCTTGGCCCTAAGACATAGCTCTAGACCTGCTGTTTTTGTTCAAGAAAGGGTCTCACTGAGTCTAAATTTTCCATGCTAACCTCAAACTGAGGTTCCTGTCTCAGCCTCTCAGAGCACTAGGATTACAAGAATGCATCACTGCAAATGGCTTATTTTCTTATGGTCTTTGTATCTCCAGGATTTAGAACCTACCTTGTGGTATATGTTGAGGGCATTTTGAGTGAATTAGTGGATGAAAAATTTGAAGTAAATTGTATTTAACCCAATGTACCAAAATTTTTTCTTGCCCTCTATTGACAATGAATCATATGGCTGGTCAGAATAAATAATCCATATGCTTGGGCATGTAATAGTTAAACAGCAAAACCCAAGTCTTTGTAGCCAGTGAGACCTTTTGGTCATACATAATAGGAAGGACAGTAGCACAATCAATAACTTCTGTACAGATCAGACACCTCTTTTTCCATCAGGTAAATTCAATCTGTAAATCGTTCTGTTCTAGGCAAAAAGCCAGAGAGCCTTCTCACCATTACTTTAGCACAAAGGGAGAGAGACAGAAAGACTTCTTCAGGTAGAGGCAAGACACATACTGGAAGTTTTGAAATTGAATAGTCAATGAGAAATAAGAAGTTCATTGCTCTCAATGGGAAGAAAATTCCTCCTTTGCATGCAAGTCCTGCTGTAATACCATTTCAAAGCAGAGAAACTAAGGCTACAGAAGGAAAGAGACACCCAGGATCACTGAGAAAATCCAGGGCGATTGGAATTATCAGGCAAGTTGGGTCAATTTTTTTTTTTCAATTTCTAAGGGAGAAAGAAGGGAGTCTGCATTAAAAACATACATGAAAGTATTCATAATAAAAGCATTTGAAGCTCCAGTGGCACAATTGGTTAGCGCATGGTACTTGTATAAATACAAGCATTTGCTCTTGATTGTATAGTCCATAGAGTTTGCTCATTATTTATCCTATACATTCAACATATTCTCACTGAATCCTTCTATGACCTTTATTGAATACTGAGTTAAAATTCAAGGATTGTCACATTGGTGTCGGAGCTTGTATCTGTCTAGCTGTATCTGATTCTTCACCCCACCCTTAACTCTGCCTTGAAATAGGCTTGGAAACAGAAAGGCCAAACATTATACCACATTGGTCACTAAGCAAACTGATCAGTGATTGTAAAATACTTCAGAGAAATTACTCTGAAGTACATCATATTTGGTCTGCATTAAGGTTAACCTCAGTGGTTCATCTAAGTCCTGAGGGATGACCCTGACACAGGCAGGTATGAGCAGCAGGGTTGGAAACAGTTATTGACATGCTCCCTCTGCTCTATACCTCACCATAGAGATTTTGAAGTTGTACTTCCATTTCTACATCAAAAAGTGGGCTGCAGACAATCAATAACACAATGGGGCTCAGCATGCAAGGACATGGGGAGGTTGTTCATTGCATGCTGTCCCCCGAGCTGGAAGCCAATTGTTCGTTCTCTCATATTCATGCATTCAGTTGTTAATCCTTTGACAAGGTGTTCTAAATTCCTTTGTATTTGGTGCTAGAGTGATGTTAATATGCAGGACAGACTTGGTCTCTGTCCTTATGGAAGAAAAGAATTACAATTAAACACAAATAAAAATAAACCCTGTAAGTATTTCGTAAAAGGGATACTCACAAGGAGGAAAAATAATGTATTTCAGAGCTTGAGAACTTCAGGAAATAGGGGTGTGGAAAACTTTTTGTAGGAATTGGCATTTATAATGATTTTTCAAGGAAATTTTAAAAAGGCATTGAAAGTGTTACAAGAAAAGGAAGAAATATCTCAATATGGACAAGATTTTAATTAATCTTATAGCTTTAAGTCCAAACTTTCAGAAATATTTTGAGCCACACCCTCAAAATTGTCATTGGACAAAATGTTGGCTAAGAGCTCTACATATCAACTTGCCCTTTATTTGTAATATGAATAATGATTTGTAAAGATGGTAAAGTAAGGAACATAACAGGCCTGCTTAATTGACACAACAAATATTTCATGGGATTAAAGTGTGCCAGGCATGTTTTTAATGCTAAGCATACAGCAAAGAACAAAATAAAATTCTTTCTCCTTGTGCTTTTATGCCAGTAGGAAGAGAGAGAAAAAGGATGTGTATGTCAGCTGGTGGTTAATATACGGAAAAAAATAGTAGAGCAGAATGAAAGGGAAGAGAGTGACAGAGGCTGTGGTGATAATAAAAGATTTCATATTGGGAAGCTTGAGGCCCTTTCTGAGCTAAGTGCTGAGTTAGTCATGTGGATAACTAAGAGAAGATCACTCTAACCTGAGAGAATCATGTGCACAAAGCTTCTTATATGGCAGTGTAGTGGTCATATTTGATAAACACCAAGGAAGATACTGCGACTAGTTCAGCAAGAATGAGATAGGAGGTGGAAGAACCTGGGTACAGAGCATCAAGTGACAAGGCAAGGGCAAGCACATGCAGTCTCTAGAGGGCATGGTTAAGTATAAAAAAAGGTGAGAAAGCCCAGGTGCACAAGCAGGGCAGATGCAGACAAAAGTATCTCTATGGGTACTATGTGATCCATGCACAGTGGGGAAAAATGAAGAAGCAGAGAAATCTGTTAGGAGATTGTAACAGCCATCTACAGTTCTATCATGGTGGTTATTAGAGGAATAAGTTCCAAATCATGGTTGGATGTTTGTGCGGGCTGGAAATGATTTTGTCTTGTTTACATTTTCTCACTGCTGGGACAAAACATCAGACACCCAAAATGAAGGAAGGAGAGGTTTGCTTAGCACACAGTTAGTGGAAACTTCAGTCTGTATTCAGCTGACTCCAAGACAGAGTGGTACACGGTAGAGAGCACTTGCACCCATAATCCTGGCATTAGGTAATGAATTAATCACATACTCTTGAAAGCTGCCTCAAGGACTGCACAAGGTTTTGGGGGGACACCTAGACACAAATCAGAACAGAGTTGAAGGAGAGTATTAAAGAATAATACCAATGTCTAGGAGTTAATTTTATCAAGATGGAGAATCATCATATCAGACTATATGAACATGTTTCAGACAATGTGACAAGTGTTGTCAGAGAGTTTTCAACATGCTTGTTACTTGGATTGGTTCTAAGATGTTCCTGATGGTAAATATCTTTTAAGATACTATAAGTTGGATTATTAAGAATTTAGGAGAACTATGATGCTTGAACATTTTTTAAAGCAAGGCTGTGGTTTCCTGTATAAGGATGATGCAGACATTTCTCAGAATTTCCTAATCTCTAATAGACACTGTTTTTTTTTTTTTTACAAGTATTGAAATATTGGCAAGTAAAGGAAGTAATGAATAAATGTGTATGATCTTTCTCACTGAAATTTAATACCCTCTGATTCAAATCATCCCCTAATTTACTCTTCATTGTATTAGCTTTCCTTTTCTCATTTATATTATGATACCAAATCTAAACTAAACCTAAAGTAATTTGTTCATTGTTCTTGCTATCATTGGCATTGATTTATTTATTTACTTGTGCTTGCCCAGGGAGACAGCTCAGTAGCTAAGCACCTGCCTGGCCCGCATGAGGTCCCAAACTTGATCCCAAGTATCAAAAGCAAACAAACAAGCAAATAAATAAATAAATAAATAAATAAATAAATATTTATTCCTTTATTTACTTGTGTTTGTGTGGCACTCCCTATAGGAAACAATCTATTTACCATGAACTCCCTGCATTTGTCAGCTTCACCATAGCTGGGTCTAAGTACCTGGCACTCATAACATAGACATAAATTAAAGGAGGGGAGCTTTCTTTTGGCTTACACTTTAAAAGGGTTCAGTCCTTGGTTTATTGGCTCCAAGAATCATAGATCATGGAGGAGGGGTAACCAGAAGCAAAGCGACCACGTAGAGCCATAGTGAGGGGCATATCCTCCAAAGGTACTCAGAAGTGCAGCTCTTCCACCTGAAGTCCAACTCCTAGAACCACATTTAACTGTGAAATTATCAATGAACAAATCCACTGATAAGTATAGTATCCCCATAACCTAGTCGCCCTCTGAACATGTGAGATTTTCGTGGGCATTTTATATCTAAACCATATTTGTTCCACAGGACTAGTAAGTGTTTGTGGCTGTTGAATGACTATATCATTATTCATGAACAGGTTTGGAGAACTTAAGACAGATTTGTAGATGTAGGGAAGATCAAAATGATATTATCTACTTTTAGCAATACAAATTTAAGGTTTACATCATAATACTGCCAAAATGACTTTGGCTTTTCCAGAAATTGAAATGTGTTATAACTCTCATAGTATATTCATTTGTAAGATGTAACCTAGTATAGAAAGATGGATACTTGGGCTGGGGAGATGGCTCAGTGGAATAAGCATTCCCTGGCAAGCACAAGGGCCTGATTTCAATCCCCAGTTCCACCAAAAACAACAACAACAACAAAAATGATGAACACTTCAAGGATGTATTTTATGACTGTTTAACTTAGCCGTGTTCTCAGTTTCCATTTGAGATGCATGCAATTTGTATGTATTATTTTGTAATTTATCTTCTAGCCTGTGCTACTAAGACTAAATAAATGAATTTAGGCTTCATATTTTTAGTATAAAACCCATGTGACCTGTTCATTAGTGTTTTGAATTCATTGTGATGAAAGTTCTTTGTGAATTTTTATCTCAGTGTATTTCTAAAATGTACACATGGAATTGAGAATGGGAAGCACCATGTATTTTAAATGCAAAGATTATTTTTTTTGGTAAATATCATTCAAGGTATTGTAATTTGGATTAATATGAAGTTAGGAGAACTATGATTCTTAAACATTTTTCAAACTGAGTCTACTTCATGGTGACCCTCCTGTGTTCAGCCCCTCCAGCATGGAATTACAGGTGGTGGCAGGGCCAGCATGGCATGTACAACTGGCGATCGAACCCTGGTGTCAGTGCTTGCCAAAGCAGGCACTTAACTAGGTATTCTGACAATGGTCTTAATGTTCCAGGGGAGTAGAGTACTCTATCATAAATCTTGAAGCTTCGTATAAAATCTGTGGATCTTTACTTCTTATAGTATCATAAATAAAAGAAACCAAAAATTGGATTGTCAGATTTAGATGTAGTAAAACACATATGAGTAGGCCTGGTACCATGCAGAACTTCTGATAGAAATTGCAACAAAAGTTCTAGTCTATTTAAAAATTTTTATTAATTTTAATGAGAAAGAAATAACAATGAGACAGCTACAAAACAGGCTAGTAGGACAGTTAGAATAATTAATATATTGCATATTGTGTCCTTGTAGTATTTAAAGTATAAAATGTAGACATGATATCTTATCTAAACAAAGATTGTATTAGTATAAATCTTTCTTCTCATTGAGAAAGTATCTGTATATCTATCCTAATTATTTTGTATTGATATATGTATTTTTTTTCACTACAAAATGGTCCTGCATTTATATCCCTCTTTTTTGTTATGTTTTGTCAGAAATGGGTGTTTTATTTATATTCAAATATTGCAGGTGCATGAATTCAGCAAAATAATCCAGTATAGTCCATAATATAAATGGGTTATCAGCACAACTTGCAATATTAGAAGTTGTTGATAGGAGCCTTTTACAGCTCAGCATGTCAATATGGTTTTACTTTTTACACCTCATGTTTATACTTTTCTACTGGATGGTTAAGAACAAGGTAGAGCAAGACCTATATAACAAAAAATGTAACTTTTGTATCCGACAAGGTCAGTCAGATCTCCTAAGGATTTACCTTGAAACCATATAGAACAGCTAGTAGATCTTTTCTCATTGTCAGCCTTCTGGACGAGTCATGGCTTTTGGTTGACCCATTTGCTCTCTGTGAAAGCCTGGGAGAATGTTTTCTCTCTAGGTGACTCTTGTTAAGGTGAATTACACATCGTCAATCATTTTCTTCTGTGGCCCCACAATCTGTTGAACAGAAAATTTGAGACACCCCAGAGCTACAGGATGCTACAATACAGGTTATCTTATGTCCTGAGTCCTTACTGGACATGAAGGACTGGTTCCTTTAAGCCCATCTATCTCTCCAATGTTTTTGTCTGGAAACTTAAGTTGTTAACCCTCCAGAAGAGAAGCTTAATGATATTGTTACCATATATCATAGGCAATTGAGCTTAACATCACTATCTGTCTGAATATCAAATGCCTTAACATAGAACAGGTATTTTTCAACAAACATTCTAAACTTTAAGTCCCTTATAGAATGTGAAAAAAGAATTACACATTTTTACACAGAAATTTAGAAAACTAATCACATACAATATTGTAGCAGGACAATCCTATGACTTTTTCTTTTTTAGGATTGAACAACAAAAGGGAGCAAAATGAAAAGTTAGGAAACATGGCACGGGCAAAACCATACATATAAATACAATGGTTAAGGCAATGGTCCTAAGAATCTCCTCAGGTTTTTGAAACTAGTAGTTAACTGGTAAAATTCTAACCCTGACTAACTATATATGCTGATATATGTGAACAAAGGCACTGTGCCAAGAATAGAAATGTGTAGTACTAAAATCATGCTTAGAATACCTATCATTCTGGTCTTCTAAATGTGTACTGCTTCTAATGTCTTATCAATTATTGCTATACTATCTGTCAAGTAAATGTTTGTTTAGAAAAGGTAATAAAAGAAAAAAGAGACAAGAAAAAATGCTTTAGTCCATTTTGTACTTCTATAATAGAATACCACAGATTGGGTAATTTTTAAAGGATTATATTTTATATGACACAGTTCTGAGACTAGAAAGTTCAAAATGAAGCAAAGCAAATTTGTGTCTTTTGAGGGCCCTATCCTCCCTTCATTGCTTTGAAAGCTGAGATCTCCCAAGTCTGTCTGGTTTATAACCTCTAGTTATGTTGCTGTTCAAGGTTCTGCATCTTTTTCCAGTGACTGGTTCTCAACACCAATCAATCAGCAGATATAGAGCCCTAGAAGCCTGCTGTTCCTGAGCTTGACCCTGGTTCTTTGCATCTATATTTCTGCTGTTTGAAAATGAAATGCTGTACCTGAAATTTCTCTGTTCTTCATTGGAAATATCTGGATGCTCTCTGCTGGCCACTCTTCATGTATCTATCTTTTCCACTTATTTTATTTCAAGGGTACTTAATAAAAATTACTCAATCTGTACTTTTACATCTGCTTCTTTCTTATAACTACATGTAATTTTATTTATTAGAGTTTTCCCCTATACATTAAGTGTCTTTTATAACCGAGTATAAGAGGAAGAATATTTTATTTCTAAGAATTACCATTCATTCTTCTGTTGTTGGCTATTTAAGTTGTTTCCAAAGTTTTACTGCTGTTGCAGTGGCTGAATCTATGTATCATCTATCTATCTATCTATCTATCTATCTATCTATCTATCTATCTATCTATCTATCTATCTATCTACCTACCTATCTAAAGTATTCCATAATATATACATATTAAATATGTACATACATGTATACACATATACACATGTATGCTTGCACACACATATGTGTATACATATATACATATACATATATACATTATCTTGCTACCTTAAACATTTTTGTACATTTATCTTTTTAAGCCTTAAATCTTTTTCAAGATTATATTTTGGAAGTGTAATAGGTAGATACAAAGATATGAAATTTCCTGGGCTACTTAATAAACGTTAGGCTAATTATTTCCAAACTTGGAAACTCCCACCTGTGTTATTGTTTCCTTCACATGCCCTGCCAATATTCATACCTTTTAGACACCTTTATCAAGTCAAAAAATAAAAAAGTGACTACATCTTAATACATATTGAGCAATGTTTTATATTTAACAAGAAATATACTACATACATTTAAAGTGACTTGTAATCTTTGTAAGCTACATACTAAAACCAAGAAGTCACTTCTGAGTTGCTGACCTTTCTACAGTCTTCATGTTCCATTAAGTACTCTGGTACTTAAAACTCCAGGTCACTTTTAGTCTTAATTATATTTTATTATTCTCCATTGTTTCAGAATGTTTCAGTCAATTTAACCAGAAGAGTCATTCTTCATTGGTTCATTTCCAGTTATAACAATGACAGATTTCTTGATATGTTATATTAATTTTATAATCATTATGATGATCCTTTTACTGGAATGAAAGAATGGAGAAGGATGAGATTCTAAGTGAGTGGTAGTTGAGTAGAGCTAAAGGTCCTATTCTCAGATTCAGCAACAATTATTTTCATTCTACATCACCTCAGAGAACATGGAGAACATAATGAACACCAAAGATTACTAACATTTGCTGTGCTTTCTGCTGTACTACTTCTGATTAAGCAAAAGAAGCACCCTAGTGCTTATTTTTTCATCATGATACTTTTTTGGTAAGAGAAATGGTCTTTTGGACTCATTTTTTTTCCCTTCAGTGCCATGTCAGCTTCTAAGAGGACAGTTCAGCATCTTCATGTACTGTATTAAAATTGGTCACATCCTGAAAAGTTGCTGAAGGCTTAAATGTTACCTCCACTAAAGTTCTGATGTTTTTAAATGGTACATACACTTCTCAGTCACTCACAAATGGGCACACTTTTTAGTAAATATTGAGTCATAGCTGATTCGACCTCCAAACACTAAATATACCAGTGAGGTAAATGAATTAAGGTATAACAGTTGGATGTTTTCCAAAGTAGAAGCTTTTATGCCAACTATGAAAAGAATTCTATGCTTCTGTGCAATAATATAATGATTCCACTTGTAATGGTATTTGTCATAGAATATCAAGTGTGCACCAAGCACTGTGGATATATTTAACTTTCACAACAACCATTTTACAAATAAGGAAACTAAAGTTCAAAAAAGGCTAAGTCTGAAAAAATAAAGACTAAGTCTGGTCACACGTCATGATACAGTATAGACATGAAACCTTTGCCTGACGATTTTCAAAGGTGATATTCTCAAATGTTACACTCAATGCTTTCAGCCATAGAATAGCATGGTATTTGGCAATCATTCCCTTCCCACATGCTGCTGCTGTGCCGCAGGAGATGCACTGTGCTTTCTCCTTAATCTTGAGACATCAACATGACTGTATTCATAAATAAACATGGAAAAAGTGACACAGTATCATTTACCCATGAGACTGAAAGTTTCGTCTCTGACTTCTTGGTGTGCCCTAGACCCAGATTCTGTAATGTAAGAAGGCCCATGTGGAGAATAGCAAACACCTCCCATTACTGTTCTCAGAAACTTCTGAGCTCTCAAAAGGAGGCCAACATTCATGAGTATCTAGCTATCCGAGGTCCAGTGCAAAATTGCAACTGAGTAGATCAAGCCAATGCAGGCCAAGTCAGGAAAGCAATCTTCCTTTCCTCAGACCCAACATCCCAGTGTACAATAAGTGAGTGATCCCTGCGGGATTACAGTCTCTGAGAATGGATATGTTCAGATCCTGGACATGTAGTTGTCGAGAGTTAGCTACCAAATCTTCCACAGTGCTGTCAATCCAGTGGGATTGGCTCCCTCTGCCCTGATCCAAAACATTATCATTCCTTACCATTGATTGCCACTACATTTTTCTTCTGCCCATTGTTATTACAGTGTGGGGCAAGGTAGCAGAAGTCACGGGGAAGATTCAGAGTGAGGGAGACTGTATAAGGACAAAGGAGTCGTGGAGAGGAATCCTGTATTCAAATGATCTTGGGGCAGTAGGGAAGGTGATAAGTGGGACTATAGACAGACTGATGCTCAGGAATCTCTGGATTTCCTCTATTGTCCCTGGTTCCTTACTCAGTGCACATAAACTAAAGGAAAAAATTATTGAGATTCCAGAGAAGGTAATTATAGCATATGAAACCCCACATATTGGACCTTCTGAGCAAGGGCCCTATGTGCCCATGCAGAGTACATGTGTGCCCATAATAAAAGCCCTGGCCATTTTGACACCAACTTCCATTTGGACCCTGCTATAGAACCAAAACCCAAGCAGGAAAACTATTCAGGCAACTGACAGAATCATGGAAGATGAAAAAGAAAAAAAAGATGTTGAGATAGATTACAAGTTGGTACTTGGTATCCGTAATGACCTTCTGTCATCATCCTAAGTTTCTGAGGTCATTGCTCCTGTATTTTTTTAAACAATGTCTTCTTTAGATATGCTCAGCAATTCTTTCATTATGGTTATCATTTCTTTCTTTTTATGTGAGAGATTATTTCTGATCCAATTTGCTATGTACTCATCTGGAGTTGTTTCTTTACTTGAGTTCCTGTCTTTTCAGAGGTTTCAGGCATGTGACTTCCAATTTTTTCTATGTTGGTGTCTCCTGGGCTTGTTCTGGGTGGACTGAGGGCCTGAGACTGCATTTTGATTCTTTGTCTTGCCATTTTCTATATCTGAAAGACCATTTTATTTTGCTTTCTGTGAAAATCTTTGTGAAATTTTGGTAGTAGGTTAGTTTACCAAGGCCACTCCAGGAAGAGTCTGTGTATCAGAGATTCTCGGCTTGGCTCTGTCACAAGAGCCTGCATTCCCAACTGGGGGTAGGACATTGGTTTCTATTTGGTTCTGCCCTCTGTCATTAGATGTGGGCTGTGGTGAGATTATTACCTCAACACTTCCTAATATTGTTACCCAAGGCATAAGAGGTTAAAACAGATATGACTTCCTAGCCTCAGTAGTACAATTAACAATAATAATAACATCAATATATTCTAGACAGTAGACCTCTGTCTGATTGCTTATTAGTTAGGATTTTTTCAAAATTTGTGGGTTGTCTTTTCACTTTGTTGACAATTTCTTTTGACACCAGAAGCTCCTTTAGAAGAGTTGATCCCAGTTGTTGATTCTTTCAAATGCTTCCTGTGCGAATATATGTTTGTTCATGAACTCTTTACCTACCCCTATGTCTTCAGGAGTTCCTTCTACTTTCTCTTCCAGGAGATTGAGTGTTTCTGTTTTAATGTTTAGATCTGTAATCCATTTTGACTTTAACTTAGTGCATGGTGATAGGGCTAGGTCAAGTTTTAGTTTTTGGCATGTAAAAAGACATGTTTTCCAGCACCATTTGTTAAAGAGGCTATCTTTCTTCCAATGAGCTTGTTTAGCCCCTTTGTCAAAGATCAGGTGGCTGAGTGTGATTATAGATGCCTCTGCATCTTCTAATCTATTCCACTGATCCACAGGTCTATTTTTTTTGCCAATACCATATTGATTTTATCACAGTGGCTTTGTAGTATAATTTCAAATCAGGAATTGTGATGCCTCCTACCTTGTCTTTATTGGCCAAGATAGCCTTTGCTATTCTAGGTCATTTGTAGTTCCAAATAAATTTTAGGAGTGATTTCTCTAGGTCTGGGAGGTATGTTGGTGACAGTTTGATAGGGATTGCATTAAATCTGTACAGCAATTTTGGGAGTATGGCCATCTTCACAATGTTGGTTCTTCCTGTCCAGGAGCATGGAATATCTTTCCATTTTCTGAAATCCTCTATAATCTCTTTTCTTAGGGTATTGTAATTTTCTGCGAAAAGATTTTTTACTTCCTTGGTTAAGTGAATCCCAAAGTTTTTCATTTTCTGCAGTGCTATTGTAAAAGGTATTGTTTCTATTGCTTCCCGTTCAGTGTGCTTGTTATCTGTGTAGAGGAATGCTATTGACTTTTGAGTATTGATTTTGTATCCTGCTATGCTACTGAATTTCCCTATGAGTTCTAGTAGTTTCTAAGATATAACAGGGCCTTCAAATTTAGACTCAATTCAGAAATGGGCATCTGAGATGCCCACACTTCTCAGAGGATGAAATTAAAGAAGCAAATAAATATATGAAAAAATGCTCCACATCACTAGTTATCTGTGAAACGCAAATAAAAACAATAATGAGATACCATCTCACTCCAGAAAGAATGGCTATCATAAGGAAATCAACCAATAACAAATGTTGGAGAGATTGTGGGGAAAAGGGAATACTCCCCTGCTGGTGGGAATGTAGACTGGTACAACCATTGTGGAGGTCAGTGTGGAGACTCCTCAAAAGAGTAGGACTAGAAATCCCATTCAAGCCGGCTATCCCCCTACTGGGAATTTTCCCAAAGGAACTGAAAACACTGTATCATAGTGATATATGTGTACCTATGTTTATAGCAGCACAATGTGTGATAGCAAAATCTTGGAAACAACCAAGATGTCCATCACATGAGGAATGGTTGGAAAAGATGTGGTATTTCTATGTAATGGAGTATTACTCAGCTGTTAAGAATAATAAGTTTGAAGCATTTATACTGAAGTGGATGCCACTTGAACATATACTCATAAGTGAAATAAACCAGACACACATGTGTAAATGTCATATAGTCTCCCTAGTATAAGAATCGAGAAGCAGAAATACAAAGAGAAACGTACAACAACAACTAAAATCAATTGAGTCAGATAAGGCAAAGTGAATGGTGTATGCTGCAGGGTACTAATTACCTTTCCTTCTGGATGGTTAACAACCTAAGTTCACAGATCAGAGTTGGAGAAATAGAAGGGCCACAAGGCCAGCCAACATTTTGGCCCTAGTCTTTCAAGGTCAGCGAAGACTCAGGACATAGGAGAACCTGTACTGCAACATCATGAAACTCAGGTGAGCTTCAAATTTTCTGAACAAGGAGATTATGGAGCCACAGAGGAAAGAGATCTAAGTTCTATAGTGTGCCTGGGGAGAGTCACATGGAGAGAAAACTTTCTCTCAGACTCTCATGGAGAACAATCTGGTCAAGCATTGGCCATGACTCATCCATGTGGATGACAGAGACAAAGGATCTACAGAATAATGTACAGGACTACAAGATAAACCCTGAGGGGACTTCACTGACCTCATAAGAAACATAAAGTACATGTGTTTGTGTATAAGTCTTGCTCTATCTAGGTCTTAACCATCCAGCAGAAGAGTATATAAATGAAGTATACATCGCAGGCCATAATATTAAGTTGAGCTATAAATGGCTATGGTCGACAACTTTAGATAACTCACTATTGTTGTGGAATGCTGGACTGTGTTGAATTTTGTTGTCGAGTTCAAGCACCTAAGTTAGTTGAATGACAATGGAGTGCCTATCTCTGACAGGTGTAGACAAAGGAAGGGGTATAGAAAGGAAGAATGATGTGTGTGTATAGACAGTACAGTGGCAATCGATAATGCTGTGCTTGTACATAATTCTATGAGAGGCAAGATTTGCACTAATGGTGATTAGACAGAATACTATGTCAGCTTTTAGTACTATGGACAACCACTAGGAAAATAACATGGTAGAAAGTATTAATTACTGAATCTTTGATGTAATTCAGGTATAAAACTAAGATACTCAAAGAGTTACACTCTTTAATTACTGATAAGAGAGATATGATATAACAATGTCTGTGAGTACAATATCATGTATGCACCTTCTATGATACTAAAACATTATGAAAACAGTTTGCAATATATTAATTTATCAAATCTATCTTGTCAAGGTATCTTAAAACTGTCTCATTGATATTTGTGCTTCAATAAAACAAAACTAAAAAATAAAAAAAAAACTAATAACATCAAGCAAAATGTAGGAGTTTACCAACTTTGTTAACTATTGATTTTATACTTTAAGCTATAGGAGCAAAGTCTATAGTCATATAACAGAACAAATTGTAAATTGTAAATTCGTATGCAAAATGTTTCCACTTGTTAGAGTGGATTTACCTTGTGTTTTTTTGGCCAGGTAAATTGCCAGATTCCAAGTGCTCTGGTTTAGATAGGGTAATGGGCTGGGAGCCTAGATTCTTCCAGCCAAGATAGTTGCCCAGAGTTCTGAGCACCTATGCGTTGGTCAGTGCTGTGCAGGAGAATAGACTGTGTCTTGCTTTCTTTTTAAAACTTCAATAACATTTAAGCAGCATGTATGTCTGTGTACACATTAAGTATTTATTCATAATGGTATTACTTAATAGTTTCTGATTATAGGTACATGGTCTATTTTCCACCTTTGTCTTGTATGTTTTTCACTTTTTTAGTAGTACAAATTTTAACTGATAGATAACTTCCCCACTCCAACATACACTAACAGAGTAGCTTCGCAATCTTATTGTCCATGTTTATGGAAATTAAAATTTAAATATATTTCTCTTCTCTTTCCTGGTTTTGTGCAAGGTTAGGAAAGAAATTATTCAGGAGAAATGGGCAGCGAAGCTCTCAGTTATGGCCATCCTGTGAAAAAGAACCAATGTAATTTTATTGGAATATAAATTATACATGGAGGGACCTAATATTTTTCAAGGTTTTGTAATTCTCGTAGAGTCTGATAAGTGAATACAATATCTCAAGATTGCAAAATAGTAACAATGTTCTTACAACTGAAAAACCAAAGGCTAAAAATTTCATTATCCCAATAGATCATCTAGCCTCACAAGATATAATACAAATTCTCTATCTGAGTAAGATTGTACTGACTGTGTAAAAATTTAGTCTATTAGTATGCTCCATTATTTTAAATTGGTTAAGTTCTTGAATAAAAATCTCCATGTTAGAAATTCCTGGCTAAATTATGAAAAGTAATAACAACTGCATTATCACCTCCCAGGGAGAGGAAGGTTTGTCACAATGAGTAATGTTCTTCCTGCTGAGGTGCAATCAAGCACACTTTACACATATCTTGTACCAGGCCTTAATTCCATTTTCCTGAGAGAGAGAGGGAGAGAGAGAGAGAGAGAGAGAGAGAGAGAGAGAGAGAGAGAGAGAGAGAGAAGACAGAGATAGACACAGAGAGAGAGAGAGAGAGAGAGAGAGACAGAGAAAAACAGAGAGAGACAGAGACAGAAATTTTCTGAGTCCAAGATCTGTGTGCCTGACAATATATTAGAAGCTAGGTCTGTGGAGACATGTATTGCTCCAAGACTAGTGGGCTTAGTATTTTGAACACTATAACAGAGATATTATCATGAACCCTGTGTACAGGACTTCAAGAGGCTGAATCAAAAGGATTCTGGAGTAGTGTCAGACATCATTTGCATTTCATCCAAAGCACTCTGGGAAGGTTCTCCCTGCATGTCCACTCTCAAGGCTTTTGTAGAGAACATGATTTGAGAAAACTCAGTCTCAAAGTTAGGTCTGGAGGCATTGGAGTAACATTTTTTAAAAAGTGGAATAAAAACACTTAACAGGTGATCTACACTTCTAACAAATTTCCATGAATGTGCTTTACCTTTAGGTAAAGTCACAGTGCTCTATAGTAAATCTCTAGAATAAACTCATCTTGTGTAACTGAAACTGAAATTTATACCCATTAACAGCAACTTCTCATTTTTTCCACCTTCAACCCTTGGTAAACAAGGGTTTACTTTCTCCAAGTTTGACTATTTTAGGTATGCAAATCAGTTGTGCATTATTTCTCATAATCTGACTGTAGAATTTAATTTAGAATAATTTCCTTGGGGTTCATCTATGCTGTATTACATGGCACAAATTTCTTCTGTTTTTAAGGTTGAATTATATCCTATTACATGTATATACAAGATTTTCTTCATCTGTTCACTCATGGGGGTTGACTTCATGTCTTACCCATCGGGAACAATACTTCAATGAATATGAAAGTGTTACTATTGCTTTGATATTTTGACCTCAAATCTTCTCATAGGTACTCAGAAGTAAAATTGCTGGTTAATATGGCACTTCTATTTTTAAATTTTTGAGCAACTTTCACAATGCTATCAATAGTATCCAAGTTATTGTTTGAGGATGTTTTATTTTGCTATAATAGACTATTGGAAGCTAGGTAACTTACAAAGGGTTAGCTCGTAGTTTTGGAAATTGAAAGTCCTAGGTTTCACAGCTCCTTTTGTGTGACCTCTGGTGAGGGCCCCAATAGAGACATCATTATATATCAGAAACAAGAAGTAACATAGCCATGTATAGAAGAAGCCAAGCACAGAGTGGCAGGCTTGCTGAAAATAACTCTTACTAGATCTCATATATTTTGAGATCAGCATTGTTATCTTCTTGGGATTTGCCCATGACCCAATTATTTTGATAGATTCCACTCCTAAAGGTTCAATACTGTACAGTTGAGAACATAAAACTCAGGGAAACAAACTATGTTGAAACCATAACAAATGTACAGGGATATGGGATACTACCAAGCTGCACTATCCTGAGAAAGAAAGCCCCTTGCTTCGATCTTTTCCTGACCCCTCCTTTAACCCTATTCAGTGATATATGCAGAGCTGGCTATCAGTAACCAGAAGTTCCCTTCATTGGCTGAAAGGATGTGACCAATTCTGGCCAAGAAGCCAACTTATCTTACTACAGTACATGAGTGCGAATAGTGCCCTGCTGACAGCTGTAATAGGAACTCAAGCAAATGCTTGTGATATTCCAGGGTGAAGACATGAGATAATACCTCACCTGAAGTCATAGGACTCAGAATTATACCTTTCTGGAAGTAAGGTGCTAGTCTTATACACATCAAGCTATCCATTGCATTGCTGCTGGAGGGCCTCTGGGCCTGGCTTGAAATTGCTCTATTTCTCCTGACTGCCAATGCTTGCAAAGTTTCTTTTCCCTGGCTGTCTGCTATTACCCTTGCCTATCTCACTGACTGGTACCAATAAAGGGCATGAGCTTTTGGAGTCACATTATAGAACTTCTGAGCTGCAGAACTTTCTGTCTTTTATCTTTATTTTGCATCTATGTGCTGTATTTCTGGGTGAAAACTTGAACCCTCCGTCGAGGGAGTCAAAATTACATTATAGGACTGTAATTTTTCTACATCCTCATCACCATTCACTTTTTGTGATTTTAAGATAACCATTTTAACAGTTGGGGCTTAGCTTTTTGATGTCCTGGTAATAGTGATGTCGATAAAATCCATATACCTATTGACATCTCTATGTCTTTTCTGGGAAAAATACCTCTTCAAAAACTTTCTCAATCCTTTAATTGGGATATTTCTTTTCTCCCATTAAATTGTAATATTACCTGTTTACTCTTTATTAGATGTGTGGTTTGCAAATATTCTCTTTTGTTCTCATTTTTACTCTCTATTCAGTTCCCTTTCTGTGCAGAAAGCTTTTTTGTTTGGCAGCTTTATTTGTTTATCTTTTTTGCATTTATGTGTTCATGTTTTTGCTTTCTTATCTATGAAATCTTTGTCACAAAATAGTTTCATTCTGTCTTCTTTTTATCTTGAGATTTTGGAGATTTAAATTTTTAGTCCATTTTTCAGTTTATTTTTGTGTACCGTGCAAGATTTCAGTTTTATTCTTTTGCATGTCAAGTATGCAGGTTTTCCTAACATCAGTTGCCAAAGAGAATAGCCCTTTCTTGTTGTGCGTAATTAATAACTTAATTGATGATCAGTTGACAATATTCATGACACTAATGCTTAAATTTTTTTCCTTTCCAAAACTCATGTTGAAGTTTTATTCATAGCACAATAGTGTTGAAATGTTTTACTGGGTATTATATAAGCCATGAGGTAAAACCTTCATGGGTTAATGTCATTATAAAGGACTTCAGTGAGGAAATTTGTTCCTCTGTTGCTTTGACATCCTCTTGTCTTCTTTGATTTGAATGACACAAAAAGAAGGCTTTTGCCTGGTACTTACACCTTAGCACTGGACTTTTGAGCCTGTGAAACAGTGAACCATTAAAGTTTGCTTAGTACAAACTATTAAGTCTTTGACCTTCTCTTATAGGCTCTCTATTTTCTTATGCTGGTCTAAATGTATATCCATATCTCAGTACCACACTAACTTCACAATCATAATTTTGTAATATGTAGGCCTCTTGATTGGGGCCAGTCACATCCAGGATAGGGTTTCCATTATCACACCAGAATTATGCTACACCCATGTAGATGTCACACATCTTTAATCCCAGTATCACATACCCTAGACCCCGCTTCTTCTGAGAAGTCCACCAACGAGCACATGAGGCCTTGGGGGGGGCTATTTGGATACAGCTAGAAAACATTATTGGATTTTATTTTGTATATTTATTTATTTTGCTAAGAATTGAATACAAAGCCTCCTGCAGTTTAAGTAAGTTTTCTGAAGGGTTTGTTTTGTTTGTCTGTTTGCTTTTTACCACTAAGATATACCTCAGCACCCTTACCATTGGGATTTTGATAGGGGACTGCATTGAGCAACACAGGCTTTAAATAATGTTACATCTTCTAATCCATGAACATGGTTGTCTTTCCATTTATTTGTATTGTTTTTAATTCCTTGCTTTAGAATTTCATAGTTTTCAGTGCAGTACTAGATTTTCTCTTCATTAAATTTGTTCCTAAATTTTTGCATTTAAAATATTTTAAGCAGATTGTTCCTTAGTTTTGTTTTAATGGACAGAAACTTGCCTTCTCATATGTTGATTTTGTATCCCACAAAGTTTGTTTATTACTTCTAGAAGGTTTTATTAAACAGTATCTTCAGGTTGTACTACATATAAGACCACAGTGGCTGTGAACAGAGGTGATTTTACTTCTTCCTACCTAATTTGGATGCCTTTTATTCCTTTTTGTTACTTATTAGCTCTGGGTAGGATTTTTAATACTGTGTTGAATAAAAGAGAGGAGCACCCTCACCTTATTGCCAATCTTAGAGAAAGGTTTTCTGACTTTTGTTATTGAGTCTGAAGTTGACTGAGGGATTTTCTTTTTGTATGTCCTTTATTATGCTGATATAAATAGACTATTTGCAGTGGAATAATATTGAGTGCTTTCTCAGGATCTATTTTAAAAGACTGGAAGAACACAAGAAGGTGTGAGTGGCAGAAAGAGGGCCTGAGATCCAGTTTGCAGACACTGGAGCATGCCAGTGTGGAGAGGACACAGAGGGAGAGGAATGGATCCCCTAGATCCAGAAAGGTGCTAAAGCATGGGCTGAGGCCCATAGAGAGAGTGAAAAGAGAGGCTTCAGCAAGGAGGATGGAGGTTGCCAACAGTGCCTTTTTCCTGAGTAGGACTCACTGTGCAAGAGGAACACTTCAAACCTGCAGATCTGTGGTGGCTGCTAGTGGCTTCTAGTGGCTCTAGGGGCTTCCACAGAAAGGAACAGTAGTGGAGAGGAGAGGTGGATGTGGAGGACTGCACTGATTGGTAGTGACTGCTGAAGGTTTGGTCTTCCCATACAAGGGAGAAATGGGCTGGGAGACATCTTAGAGAGCTGACAGAGCTCAAGACTCAGAATGGCTTCTGGCTTCCATCTAGTGGCTCCCAACTGAACTGATGCCCAGGGGAGGTGTTCTGATTGCTGCAGGCCAAAGGAGTCTGGGTTTAGCAGGAGGTGCAGGCTCCTTGAGATTAACCACTACTCTGCCAAAAAGCTACTGCTGGGATTGCTGGGATAAATCAACAAAGATTGGGACTCTGTCTCCACATGTTGTACCAATGACAACATAGACAAACCCGGAAAGTGATTGTTTTCCTCTCTCTCTTATTATGTTTTTTTTAAATTTTTGTCTTCATTTTTTGACCTTATTTTCATATGAATGTGAACATGTTTGTGACTGTGGGTCTGCTCTGTTCTTTATAGCTCCTCCTTCTCTCTTTGTCTCCAGTCTCTGCACTGGTTTTTCAAAGTTAGAGTGATTCCCTTTTGTCTTTCAGTCTTACTTCTAATCTCTTCCACTTCTCTATTTCCTCCAAACATTATAAATTTTAACTCGTGAGGGAAAAATTGACATCTTAAGGACTTATAATCTAGATATAATATAATATGGTTTGTCTTAGATTTTATTATATAACCACAATTCTAATTCCTATGATTAAAAGTGACAAATTAATATTTTAGTTTGTCATTTTCTAGGCTATGTTTAATTGCTGATGGTGCCATTATAAATAAAAGTGACATAATTATTCTCAAGAGCTATTCTTCCTGGTATTCCAAGGCTGTGACTGACTAAGGGTCACAGAAAATACTGTGGTACACTGCCAAAGATCCACAGGCTAAGCCAAATAGGCAGCAACTTCTCTTCCCCAACAGATAAAGAGGTAGGATGTCACAACATATTCAGAAGTCCAAAAACTGTTACACCTGTAAGATACCTCAGAAAACTTTTCATCTTCTAAGGGCTGTAAATACTAGCAATGAAGCAACCTACCGTTTAATTCCTAGTAGAATTAAACTAAAAAAGACAAGAAAATGTGAAAACACTTTCCATCATTCTTAGCACAAACCCTCAAGTCAAGGAGAGCTTGGAGTGGAGTATTTCAAGTTGTAAAGGAAAACAACCTTCAACCTAGACTGATGTACTCTGCAAAACTATCTTTCAAAAATGATGGAGAAATAAGACACTTGCATGACAAATAACATCTGAGTAAATTTATGATCACCAGACTAGCGCTCCAAAATTTTTTGAAGGACATTCTAGAAAGAGATAATGAGGAGTACAACTCCTTGAATCTCAACAGAAGGAATCCACAATGTAAGGCAAACATTTAAACATAAGGAAAGGAAAAAAGAGGGCTAAGAAGGAAAATAACATTACAAGGATGAGTCATACATGTCAGTTATAACTGTCAGTGTTAATGGCTTTAGTTAACCAATTAAAATATAAGACTGACAGAATGGATCAAAAAGGGACATGCAACAGTAGAATGCATACATGTAACACATTTAATTCAAAAAGAAATTCATGGACTGAAAGGAAAAGGATAGAAAAAAATACTTCATGCCTCAAGAACCCAGAAGAAAGCAGTGTAGACATGTTGAATTTCAGGCCAAGACTGAATAAGACATATAAAGAAAGTCACTATGTATTTCTAAAGGGAACAATATTTAAAAAGTGATAAAATTAATAAAAACACATGCAACAAATACTAGTGGAGCCAAGTATATTAAAATATTAATGGAAATGGAAAATTAAATACGCACTAATACAGTTATATGGGGTATTTCAATACAGCGATATTTGAATATCTCTGTTCAAAAAGACAAATCAACTGGACAGGTGCTTTAGTCTGCTGAGCTTCTGGGCTGGGCTTTACATGATTGATTTTGATTCCTCTGAACTCCCATCCCTCTCCTCTCTTCGACCCATCTTTCCTTCCTTATTTACAAAGCTTTGTTTCCATTTAATGTTTTTTAAACTGTATTTTTCCTTTTTCCTTCTTTCCTTTTCCCCTTCCCCATCCTAGCCTATTCCTTTCAAACAATTTCTTCCCATTTCACAATATATGTTGTAAGTCTTGTACATATTTACCCTTTCAGCTTCACACACCAGGCAGGCAATATGACTTTTACACGTATGAGTCTAATTTACTTCCGAGTGTGTGGTCTAAGCAGCATCCACTTACCTATAAACAACTCAAATTTATCTTTCTTTATAGCAGAGTAGTACTACATTTTAGTTCATTATTCTCTTCTGATTAAACAAGTGTGCTTTTAAAACATTTTAGTGATTTTTTTTTAGTTCAGCATAATTTTTTTCAGTTTCAAAATTTCTCAATATTGATAATTTTAATGTGCTCATATATAATTTTCCTGATTATATTATCTATCTGTGCTTTCTTAGAGGTGACTTTTAAGATAATGATTTATAATTTCTTCAGCCAATTTGTAAAATTCTATTCTTAAGGCATCTCACTGAAGATGTATCTGCTTATCTCTTTCTATCATGTTTTCTTGCCTCCTCACAATCCTCGTTTCCCTGCACATTGCAAGAATCAGCCCGCCCTTCCTGTCCTCAGGTGTGACATTTAAGGAAAGGTATTTGCTACTCAGCCCAACTAGAGATTTTAGCACTTGGTAACATTTCCTACATTTTTATCTTCTCTGGATTTATTTAAACAAAGTAATAATCAGAAGTGGTTTGGAAATTTCATTCTTTTCTTTCTTCCTTTTTACTGTTTTTAGTAATCTATAATCGTGTGTTCCCTCTGGTGCTCTGCTACCCTGCAGACCACGTGTTGGAGGTATTCCCTCCTTTTCTTTTTCCCCTAAAGCTTGACTCTGTGCCTTCTCTCATTCCCATTGAGCTATACTGGGTGCAACAGGCCATCTGTCCTTTTTTCTACTGTAGCTACCTGCGCCCACCAGAACATGGGAAGTCTGCTAACATTGTGGGAGAAATGTGACAGAAACTGGCCTTTAGTGTAGGGCTTTAAAAGGCCAGGGATGTTGATGGCATACTTCCCTTCCCTTATCTTTTGTAAGAGAGAAGCCTGAAGTTTTGTGTCTTCCTTCAATATCCAAGAACTGTGCTTGCCAGAGTAAGCTGTCCCCACTTTTCTCTTTAATGTTAACTGCTCAGTGTTTGTTCCCTGCTATCTGTGTCGGGGCTTCATGTAAGGCAAGGTAGAAGCAGGCTGAGCAGGCACTGAAAGACCACAGACTCCGACAGCAACGTTCTCGTACTCTGTAGCCCTACTGCAAGAGAAGCCTTGCATTCTTAGGCTTTTCTAAATCTTGCAGAGCTGTGCCAGCTGCAGTGAACCACCACCCTTTTTACTTTAAGCTTAATTGTACCCAAGCATCTGAGCTACATTAGTTCTGTCAGTGCTAACCAGGGTGAGACAGAAACCTGCTCCCTGGCTATTGAAAGGGCAGGAATATTAGAGACATTTTC
Source organism: Ctenomys sociabilis (assembly GCA_004027165.1). Taxonomy (NCBI): domain Eukaryota; kingdom Metazoa; phylum Chordata; class Mammalia; order Rodentia; family Ctenomyidae; genus Ctenomys; species Ctenomys sociabilis. The sequence continues at coordinate 3,509 of PVKA01001937.1, read as the reverse complement.
CATTCTCTGTCCATTGAGCTCTTGAGAAGTCATAGACTATAATGTTCTCCTTTCTTTTTTTATTCAAGTATGTCACCTTTGAGAAAGTGGTAATATAAGTGAAATTATTCTTCCTACTCTTTTCATCATGGCTTTTGCCATTTTGTACTTGACTAGAGTATTGCAATTATTAGCTAGAGCCCAAGATACTAATAAATGCACTTTGATCTAAGTATCACTGTTATTGGTTTGTCAGGGTTAGGGGGAAATGCTGGGCTTTTCTATTTCAACATTTTGCTGATGTCATCCTGAGCACTAAGGATATTAGCTCAGTGGATTTAACTCCTAGTAAGGCAGATGCAGGGGCTCAGGGTTCAATCCCTGGCATGCAGTGCTGGCTTTACCTCCCAGGGCATGCTGAGACAAAGATTGAGACTGCACATGGAGGCCCACACCTGTCATCCCAGCATTTAGGAGGCTGAAAAACAAGAAGGATCACTACAATTCAATCTACACAGTGAGACCTTGTAGACCCTGTACTAAATACATTTAAAAAAACAAATCTTATATTAATAGAAAAAAATTGCCAGTTTCAACTCCCACAGGATATTCTGAATGATAGGAAATTCCCTTATCGAATCTGTAGTGTTAAGGTGTCTTAAACTGTCTGATTGATATTTGTACTTCAATAAAATAAAAAATAAATTAAAAAAAAGAAGTGCAGCAATGAAATAGTGAGCAGACATGCCATTCACCCCTTTTGGTGTGGTTTTGAGAGATCATATTTCAAAGTACTAGAAAGGAATTAGCTTCAGAAAGTGGAAATGTCAGGCCTTGCTTTGTGAAAGTCCAGAAAAAGGCTACATGAACACCCACATGGAAAAAGAACTTTCCTGTACTACATTGGGATAAACAAGTGTAAATCTTTAAAGTAACAAAAATAAATATGTACTGTTGTGGGCGGTAAAAGAAACAGCTGCCATTTAACTAAGGACAGAAAGGCAGGATGTTTGGCATCAGTGGTCCCAGTTTAAAACCAGAAAGATGCGTAGAATGTGGAACTGTTGTATATAACACTAGGTCCATTTGGTGTCAGGTACCAGACACCACACAGCTATGGCCACAGACTCAGTGTTCTCAGGTTTGTTGTCTTTTGAACAGTGAAACCATTCCTTTGGGTGCCCTGACCTTGCCTTTCTTTTTCTTCTCAGTTGCTCTCAGAACTGTTACAGCATAGACCCTAAGAGGTCAGTGGCCACTTTTGAAAATCAAAGCCAGAAAAACACTGTGTAAGAGATCTGTCCAAAATTGCGGTATCTCACTTACAGAATGAGGACTAACAGACACATCACACTACTTCTGGAAAACTTCTGTCATACATTTATGATCGCAGATACACATTTAGCCTAAGTACTGCTCTAAAACTGTCCATACCAGTTATCAAAAGCTGTCCAATGTTAAGATGACCACCAATGGCTTTTCATTTTTTCTGAAAATCAGATCCATAATGATCTTTATCACACAAAGATGAAATGTGTCAGGTATAGCATGACTTTAGTAACAGCCTAATAAATAGAAGAAAACAACGGTTATTTTTGTGCTTAAAAAAATAGATTTGATTTTAGTTGTATGATTTTTGTGTATCATCTTGGGTGATCCTTTTTAGACTCTGCATTTCAGGTTAATGATAGCATTGTCCAATGCAGATCTCAAAGGTCTCAGAGTGCAGGATAATGATAGTGGAAGATGAAGAAATGAAGACTAGAGTCAGAATACAGAAAGCTGAGGTCAGGTGGAGCCCTCTCTTTTGAGGGGAGAAAAGAAACTGCACAGTGACTGCAGTGCATTTCTTTATACACCCAGCAGATTGACATCAGGGGACACCACTGTGCTTATCAACCTGTTTTCTTGGCTTGCTTCAGGAGCCAGTTTCTTTGGGTTGGAGAAACTTGTTCATGTGGCGCACCTTGGGCACTTTTTGTTCTTGAGCCTGGCTGTGTGCTCAAGCCCCACATGTGTGATCAAGATCCACCTCTAGTTTTACCTAAAATAGCTACCTCATAAAGTAGGATATCACATTTAGTGAAATAAAGATACATTAAGAACTTTACTAAATATCTGACACTTGGTAGGAATGGAAACAATGTTAATTATGATCCCTAGTTTATTATTAATATCATCATCATCATCATCGTTATCATCCTTTGTCCTATATAAATTGTAAATGCCTGGATGGAAAAGTCATATTGCATAGATTTTTATGATCATCACAATATCAAGAACAGCACAATCATACATGAGAATAAATAGTCTCCATTCATTGGTGCATGTACCATGGTTTCCATTATGGCATGGATATAGAAACCTGAAAAATGTTCAATTCACTCTTCCTCCTGTCATTTCCTACAATAATAAATTGACTGGTATGTCTATAAATTATCTAAATTATAGCAATTATAATCATACATTGATATTATTGATCTGATCTCCATAAAATGACATCTTTTCAACTGCTAAGATTAGAAGCATTCAACTGACCTTTGTTTGATCTCACATAAGATTTGATATAGTTCTAGGTTTTAGATGAAGTTAGCTCAAGATTTTGCTTATTCATTACATGTCATTTAGTATTCTGCCCTTCTAAGCATCTTACTTTAGAATCAACCAGATGGAATTTTGATGCAAAGGCTTATCTTAATTCTGAGCTATTTGATAGCATAGTAATTACTACAAAACCATCAAGTATCACCAAACAATTTGCATCTCCTTAGGGAGTAATTTTCCTGCAGGACAGATAGCAGTTGTCAACGGACTAAGAATAATTTTGTTTACAAGCACAGATTTAGAAACCACTAAACAAGTATGAACATGCACTGGAGATGTGACTTTCATTCTTAAGTCTGACTTTAAATCATTATGATTTACATGCTTGCAGTGGAAAAATAAAAGCATTTCAGCTCTTTTGATGAAGAGCACGAAATGGCCCTCCATAGTTCTTCTCAACCCATTAATGAGTATGTGTGACACAGGCTCTCGTTCCGTACTTATCAGCTTGATTCTAAAAGTACTCAGAACCAGCAAAAGAATATATTTTTTCTTACATTAATTCAGTTTAATTCAAACCATTTCACCAACCATGAACCAATCACATTTTTATAAAAGACATGATGCATAAAGCCTTAGAAGTATATTTTTATTTTCACAATATTTTAATTCTTTTGCCTATTACAATGCAGCAAGACACAAAAACACTGATATGTAGATTTTTTTTTCAAAATTTTTTTATTTCCAATATAAATTTTAATTTTATTTATTTATTTATTTTCCATTTATTTTTATTTTATTAAAATACAAATGTCAATCAGACAGTTTCAAGACACCTTAACCATACAGAGTCGATGAATTAATACATTGCAAACTGTTTTTATAACGTTTCGGTATTGTACAAGGTGCATATATGATATTATATTTACAGGTATTATTTTAGCAGATATCTCTTATCAGTGAATTAAGAGTGTAGTTGCTTACTT